>JAQIWM010000098.1:0-14835 GCA_034695285.1 Eniochthonius minutissimus | reverse complement strand
CTCTCTCTCTCTCTCTCTCTCTCTCTCTCTCTCTCTCTCTCTCTCTCTCTCTCCCTGCGACTTTCTCACTTTTCCGTTTCTATTATCATCCCTCTAAAGTTTGATATCAGCATACTCTGTATTGTCCATGAATTCTGATTCTTTTATTTTTACTAAAATTGTAGTACACTTTACTCTTTTTACTGTTGTTGTAATTTTTAAAAAATAGAAATTGCATTATATTTATAAATATTTATATAATTTTAATATATTAATTTGATGCTCAATATAAATACTGAAATGCAGTAATATCTAAATACAAAAAAAATTTCAGAATTAAGATAAACATTACAAACAAATAATACTAGTAAATTCTGTTTAAGAACATTAATAAAAAAAATATTTTTAAAAAATTTATTTAATGTTTGTAGATTTACTTTAAAATTATTTTAAAAGTTAACCTCTTTATAGAAAATTTAGTGCCTTTACACCTTAAGTGAGATATTCGGTAATAAATTATTACTAACAATAAATGAATATGCATTTATGCAAATTAATAATACTTAAAACTGTGTTTTGAATATTATAACTTTTATATGTTTTATAGAAATATTTATAATGAGCAAAATGTAATAATAATTGATAGTTATAATTATAATGAAAGAATATTGCTTTCTAATGCTTCTAATAGTAACCATTTCCTATTGTTGCTATGGTTAGTTAGATACAGAATTTTTCTTCTCTTTTTTGTTATGTAATTTGATACTAGGGTTTGGTAATGTAGAAAATGATATGAATTATTCCTTTGGCTATGGCATTGATTACATCCGAAGCCATATCCTTAAACCACACGAATGTATATACTTTGACATTGTATTATGCGTGTAATATAATAAAATCTCAGTTTTGAATCAATGTATGATATATGACAATGTAACAACAATGTTCTATTTTATGCGTATATTCGGTACTTTTTTTTACTAAAATATGCCTTTAGGTAATTTTTATTTAGAAATTGAATATATTATTAAAAGTTTTATGCTTCAATTAGTTTCATAACAAAATACACGGTTTTTACTTTCTTTTGTAAATACGTGTATATTTTCAAATTTTATTTACTTAAATATTTGTTGATTTTTTAAAAATAAATTCTATTTTTATTATTAGATACAAGTTATTTTTGTAGTTTATTTGTACATTTATAAACAATTGTTACTTTAAAACAAAAATTTTTAGATTTATTTCAATTTTATTGAGTAAATAAAAGCCGATGCTTTTAAATTAAATTATTCTTTTAAAAATTGCATGTAAACAAAAATGAAATTTATTTGTAGATTTTGATATTTATTTGTATACTGCATAATTTGTAAATTCATAATTTTTTATTTATTCATTAGGGGTTTGTAATGAACTAAATTTAATAAATATATTCTTAAATTATTTTATTAGATAATACAACAATAGTAAACTTTAGCTTTGAAGTGTCGTAATGTTCAGTCTGTCATTAGCATGAACAACGTTAACGCATATTTCTCCATCATAATTGTCACTATAATTAGTATTTCTTTTATATAATAATGATCGGATATAATTTTAAAGTTAACATTGACAGATAACTTTCACTTTTTTGTCGCATTATGATTGTAGTGTTTGTGCGATAATTATAAGATAAAAGTGAAAATATTAACAGACCAAAAAATGTAAATATGAATTAACATATTCATATTTACATTTTATGTTAATTATTTCACTAATGACAAAGAACTAAAATAATTATTTTTATTTATAATAATTATGTAAAAATAATAAAATTCTTTTATAATTCAATGTGTGGCATTAGTTAATCATTTTCTTTAATTATTTAATTGTATTTTACAATTTTCTATTGATATTTTTAAAATACAAATATCTTATTTCTTAAAGAATCATAAAATATTATTTCCACTAAAATAGTGTTAAATTTAATACTAACAAAATTATTGTGCAAATAATAATTTGCTCCAATTGTTGTATTTTATTGTAAATTTAAAAAATGTCAATAAAAATCAGTATTTCGAGTATACTTATAGAGTGATACAGATACAAACATACAGATACATGAATATGACACTAAGAATGTGACAATATTCATCCCGAAATGCCACTTTTGTGCAATACTCTCATACTCTCTCTTTCTCTCTTATGCCATACACTGGCATAAGATGATGAAAATATATATTAAATCTCAATTCAAAAATAGGATTTCACTGCACATTCAATACACACATACAAATTGATTGGATCGGTGTAGAGTCTCTTCTAAAATAAGCTCAATCTTATTTTATCTCATCATTGAAGTTGAAGATGCGAAATAAATCTGCAGAAAGAAAATCTGTAAATATGCCTCTGGTCATTGTATATTACCTAATAACAAATATCATAAAAAATATACATATACTGAATAAAATATTTTATTTTTTTTTGTACAAAAAAACTGTTTTCATCATTCTGATTAGTGATGAGATGGGGAATTCCGTTATGCGGAAACTCAAATCCGAAGGGCAATTTTTGCTTAATCTGAACTGGAAATTTCTTTAACTAGTTAACGGAAACGGAATTTTAAAAAAATATTCTAAGATCGTAACTGAACTAATAATTTTGTTATATTAGTTAGGGGAATCAAAACGAAAATAAATTTATTTTTTAAAAAATTAGTAATATAACTATATATAAATATTAATTAATTGTAAAAAAATAAGATTATTATCGATAACGGAATTTAATAAAAAAAATTAAAGAGACGGAACTGAATGGGAATTATTGTTTTTTAATATCCGGAACAAAATTAAAATTTTTTTAAAAATTATTAGAGAAAAAGGAATTGAATTAAAAGAATTTTTTGTGACCGGAACGGAAACGGACAAAAATTTTACCTTAAATTTCATCACTAATTCACTTCTTCCCTTTTTTTTTAAAAAAAAAGATGCTGAAAATATTTTTTATATAAAAAAACTACTAACAGTGTTGTAACTTTTACTTTCGTTACATAACACGTAAAGTAAAAGTGAACTAAAAGTAAAAGGAAAGATCTTTGCCTTTAACTCTGTTAGCATCTCATATATCAATCATTGGATACCATAACGGATATCCGATGCATAAATCATTGCCAAAGGGTCCAAAAGATGCGACACCATCTTTTTTGAAAGGACCATAACTTGCATTTTTACTTCAGAAAAGTTTCTCATAACAACAATATAATGCAATAGCATCAGAAAACTATTTTTTTATCACGTGTTAAAGAATACTGATGTTTCAATATTTTTGCTGATATGATATATATAAATATTTTGTTTTTATTAATATTTATTTTAATATCTTTTTTATTGGGGCATTTCTATAGCCAATTGATTCAACAAAAATATTTATTTTTATTTACTACATTTTCATAAAAATTTAAAACCTTTTTTTTAACATATACATAAATATTAAGCATTACTAATACTGCATAATAACAAAATTATGTAAGTTATTTAAGTAGTTATTTAGGTTATTTAAGTTATTTAAATATGAAATACAGAATAAATAAAAGATAAAAAATACACAAATTACTATACAAATATTATACAAATTTACCTTTTAACATATAACTTATTGTGTTATGTATGAAATGATGCGAAATATTAGCCTCTGTTAAGGGTTATAATTTGGGTGTGGGTCTTACTCTAGTTATAGATGAAAAATATATTTATATATAGATAATGATACTGAATTCAATAGCCCATTACATAATCAATCATTGATATTTATTTAGGACCATATAAATGAATTGAGTAAAAAAATAAATTATTATATTATACAATTATTTTTAGATTATAAATGAATGTGTTTGAATAATAATAATTATTAATGTCACACAATGGATGTGAATATTATACATTATTAATTGCCACTGATTGTAAATGATTGAAAAAAGTGAAATTATAAATTATTAAAGTAATGTTTTTTGAATGAATAATTTATTAATCATAATAAAATTGGAGATTTTTATGTGTGTCCACTCAATGATTATAAATTAAGCATTTTTAAACCCCTAATGCATTTATAAAATTTGAAAACCCTAATAATTTATAAGTTAAAAAATAAACAATTTAATTTTATTAATAAAAACAAAAAATTTACTAAAAATATCATTAAAAATGTGTTTAGCGCCAACACATTTAACGCACCATCATCATCCATGAAAAAGAATATGCGTAAAAAATAGGGACATAATCATTAATTAAGAATAAGAGTGACAAATTTTGACACAATCATGTCACTGATGATTTATGAGTCCCTAATACAGTTAACATACGAATAGTTAAAGTATATAATTCTGAATATGTCGTATTCCTTAACGTAAACCTGACTCATGTCACACATCGAATAGGGTTTTGGGATGCGGATGGAGATGAGTGAAATAAGTATGAGGAACTTACTGCAGAGTTATTTAATTATACGTATAAATAGTTATTTGTTAAATATTAAATTTTATAAAATTGGGTTTATAATAATTATACTAATTATTACTAATTATAGTTTTAAAATCACAATTTAAGTTTTAATAATTTTATAAATACGTTATTTTATAATATTATGTAATAAATGTTATGAAATATTTAAATGTGTAATATTTTATAATTTATTAACAACTATCTTAATATTAATTATAAAAAATTCAATTAATTGTATTTTTATTAAAAATTATTACTTATAACAAATTACTATCAATTTTATAATTTATTATTAATATTAAATTATTTTTTAAATTGTACATGAGGATTAAAATTCTCTTTTTAAATAAATAATTAATACTAAATTAGTAAATAAATTGTTATTAAAGCTTTTAATTAATTATATATATTTTAAAAATTAAATTTAATAACACAATAAAATCGCAAAAAAACAATTAACTATTAATAGCATGTCATTTATTCATCACCAATTATTAGATAATCAATAAATTAAATTTAAAAAAGCATCATAATTTTTTTTACTTTAATAATTGTAAACGTAAAATATTATGACATTTAAAAAGAAAAGAAAAGTTTTTCGGCGCTTTTAATTTAATGCTCACGTAAGCACTTTGAACTTTTCTAGTATTTTATACTCTTTCTAAAAGAAGATGGACCTTTTAACTTAACACTTTTAAAACACTGCAATTTTCTAGTTACATTCATTATTCAATGTCACATCAATTTCGTCGCTTCACTCATCATCATCATGAGCGTCCCTTTAACTATACAATACTAGTGTCTCATATCATAGTCTCATACTCGCACAGAATCTGCATTTATTACATGACTTTCTTTACTCTATATACACTGTATTTTGTATACACTGAAAATTTAATTGAAATCAATTGCAATGCTATTAGAACACTAGAGTCTAGTGACTAGACCCATGTGTAGTGCAACAATACACTTATAAGTAAATGAATAAAAAAAGGTTTAATGCCCAACGGTTGAATGAAGTCTTTTGAAATTAAATAGAATAATACCCCATTTTAAGTAATATCATATATTACTTTACCCGTTTTAATAATACTATTAAATTAACGCATTTATTTGGAAAATAATTCAAATAAATGCACTAAATAATAACTATAGTAAATAGTTATATTTCATTTATTAAATTATAATTAAAAAAGTATTTCTGTAAATTATATTCAATAATTAAAGAATTTTTAACGATTTTGGGCAAAATGGGAATATACAAAATCGAAAAATTTCAAACAAAAAATAAATCTAAAGATGAGATAATTTAATTTCTTTTGCATTTCAGCGTAAACTAAAAGTATTATATAATACAATACCATACAAACAAATAGTACATTGAAAGACGTTCAAAAAAACGTTAATAGACTTTTTATATGCAATTTTCATGGAAATTAATGAACAAATGATCTATTGAAAGGATTAAAGTTAAAAAATCCTATAATTTGAGACACAAATCTAATCAAATTAATGTGATAAGAAAATTAATTATAAAGTTAAATATTTGCATTAACAATTATATAATTGATTACTAAAATATATTTTAAAAAATAAAAGATAACTTTTTTAAAAGATAATCTTATTAATAAATTAATTAAGAATTTAATATAGATTTAAGTTATAATTAAATTATTAAAATTTAAAAATCAACACCTTTTACAGCATTAACAATTAAAATATTTATCAAACAAAAAAATGTGTAATCATTATAATGTAATAAACTGTAAAATTTGACTAAAATTTAATTTAAGATTTATATTGATAAATGTTTCAAATAAATTAATGGATCCTTAAATCTTAGCTTTTTCTTTGCAATTAATATAATTTTATATATAATTATATAAATATACAAATGAATACAATATACAAATAAATGCAATAAATATGTAAATATATATAATTTTGTTAAAATTAATAAATTTTGTAAAAATTATTTTTAGACATATTAAAAAACAGCATCTCATAAATTATAAATCATCATTATTTCATTATTAAATAATCTCTTTTTATTGAAGAGATTTATATATTTTATTTACATTTCAATCTCTTTCTCATTTCTTTTTTGGCTCTATTGACACAACTGAATGGCAATGGACAAATAAAATATCGCTGACAGTAAACGATATAAATCTAAAAGCTCAAGAACTAGTGATACTAGTGATACGGTCACGGGATGAATGACCATAAAATGACCATTTCTGAGGCAATCGGAGGATAAAGAATGTTTTTTGCTTTTTATTTTGATGATCAATATTTATAAAGTGCAATAAAATAACGCAAATATATGTTCGTATATAAAATGAAGAGAAAACTAGTAACTAGAAAATAGTAACTTTTAAATATTATTTATGTGCAATTTAAACATAAATAATAATATCATATGATTATTTTATTTAAAAAATATTTCTTAAGAGAGAACATTTTTTATGAAAATCACATTCACTACTGTAATAGTAAATAGTATTAAATAGTACTAAATAGTAAATCCTTATTCACTATCCTAATATCTGTCTGTTTGTGTATCGTAAAGTAAAGTATTAAATAAGTTTTATATGTCTTTTAATATTATTTTAAGAATAAATTATAATCATCTAATAATAGAGAAAGTATTGTATTAAATGTGTGTATTTGTTTTTGTAATTATAAATAACAATTTAATATTAATTAATTAATAAATAAAGTATATTTATACGGTTATCGTTCAATGCAGTAACAGGTTTTTAAACATAAATTTTCACACTTTTTCCTCAGTTTATTAATGCTCACATCAGCAAAATATAAAAAGGAACCGTTTTATATTTCGTTTGCACTTAAAACTTATATAACACAAAAGTACATAATCAATAAAATCACTTTCACTAGTTTTTAGTTTACGTTAAAAAACAGAAAATGTTTTATAATAAAATAAAATAAAAGACTTTGCGACGCCATAAGATAAGTGCATTGTAATTTACTTATTTTAAAAAATGGTCACTGCCCATATTTACAAATCCTTTTTTGCCGATTTAGAATTAGTATTTTATAATTTTACAATTATTTAACATTTTTATTGACATTATATTTTTTATTTACTAACATTTAATTTACTTATTATTTTTTAAAAAAAAGTACTAATGTTCTAATGAATATAATGTAAATAAAATTTTGTTTTAATTTACAAATTTGCATTTACACTTTCAAAAAAAAATGTTAAAGTAAAATAAAATATTAATTTTTTATTTTTAATATTTATAAATAAGAAATTAAAACTGTTATTAAAACTGTTATTTATTATTTTTAAAAAAATATTGAATAAATTTATAGGCAGATTGTGAATCAACTAAATGGTAATATCATCGACGATAATGGCATTATTTTGATTTAAAAAAGATTAAGGATAAGGCGATTAAAACTCTTTTTTATATCTTACATAAAGAACATATTAAGATATTTTATTGTACATTATTATCAAAAAATTTTATATAATTCCATAATATTATTAACAATTGTTTGACAATTTTTAATCATTATGACAAATATTTTTATAAAATTTTTTTTAATAAAAATATTGTAATTTGTAAAATAAAATAAATTTTACTTTAAAAGCGCTGAAATCAGCATTAAAGTATATGACCATTGAGTGGCAATTATTAATGTAAAAATACACTGTATACAGTGTATACTAAAATAAAATTAGTGTGAGACTTACACAATGAATGTATTCATCTGTCAGCAAAAAAATAAATAATAATAAATAAATGATCACATCACTAATTCGGTGCTGAAATGCAATTTCCTCTTTTTGTTGACAAAAATATATTTTTATTTTTATTAATAATCCTAATTATTATTATTGCCTTAAATTAAATATATTTTCATAATTAAATTTTACAAATGATTTTTGACCTTTTATTTTAGATGTTTTTATTATTGTGTTTTTTGACCTCACATTTCATTACACGATACACGCAATTCACATTAATAATATAACTATTACTTTCTCTCTCATCACTTTTCATCATTGTCTCTCTCACTCTATCAGTTTTTCATCATTCAACAATAATTTCCGGTGTCGGGTCCCGCACTAGTAACAAGTCAATGCCTAAATACTGTTCTATGATTCACTCGTCAATTTCCGGTTCACTTTTATTTTCACGTGTCACATGACCCTATTTATCTTTTTATTCGTCTGATGTCTCTATTTTTTTTGTTTCACGAAAACAATAGTCCTTTCTCCGTATTGTATTCATTTCATTAGATTCTATTACACGATAAATCTTATTTCGAATTCCCTATAAATATACCGTTTATGGCGTTAAAATGTACGCGCACATTTGTTATATATGTAAATTGCGAATTAATTAATAATAATAATTTTTTTATAATTAATATTACACTTTTAATTTTGGGGAAAATTTTATCACCCGATAGTATCTCACATTTACCTGAACCTAATAACTAACAACTGTTTAATAATAGGTGCGGATGAAATAAAAGTATATACAAATGACATTTATGGGGTGTTAAACTGTACTAATGTTAGTTTTATTACATTTCTGTGGGAAAGTGAATAATCATATATAAATAATAAATAAATCATAATAAATGTATACGGTATTTAATGGAAGAAACAACAATGATATGACTAATTTATTATTTAGTAAAATATAAAATGATAATTATTATCATTTACCATGTGTTAGTACCATAATGACAGATGTGAACAATAAAATTATTGTTTTTATATACAAATATTATAATAATTATTGCTTATATGATATGATAGTTAAAATATTTTTAAAGAAAAAACACACGCATATGAATGCATAAAATTATAGTATAAGTGCTTTAATATAACTAATTAATAACAATAATTATCATAATAATCATTAATGGTAATATTTACATGAATGGGATATTATGTGATAAATTGAGTCTTTTGGTCATTAATGACCCAACATTTGGATATTTCACACTTAAACAGGAAATTCATTTTAATTTAAATAAATACTAATTTAATTTACATAAACATTGCATAATGTTAATTTAATAATTATACTAAAGACGTAAGTTTAACACTTTAAACAAAAATAAATTAATATAATTAATATAAAGTTAACACATAAATCAATCATATTATAAATTGCATAAAGTACGGCGACTTAATTATGATTGATTTAAATTAAAATTTAATATATAAATAAACAAAGTTTTATACTTAATTTTTACTATAAACCGTTGAATGATCAGTCTATGATCAGATGTTATAAAACGAAAATATATTTTGCTAAAATGAAACTATATTTTGGTTAAACAGAACTAGATTTTGATAAAAACGGAACTATATAGATTTATAAAAAATAAAGTATTAATATATTATTTATTAATTAAAAAACAGTAAAATAAATTCAATAAAATATTAAAATATTTTATAATAATGTCAGAATATTGATTATTCTTAAATAATGATATTCATTTTTCTCCAAAAATTCTGATGGTGATTGGAATGTGCTGATGCGTGAAGAATATTTGATTTGAATATCTTATATCATAAGACACTGTGAAGTGAATAATAATAATATATCAGTGTAAAAGTTATTGAAGAGAAAAGTTATTCGTAATGATATACATGTTATATAAAAGTGCATACGTATTGCATATTCATAATGCAAATTATTGACACTCTAAAGATAAAAGTTTTGAAACAATAGAAAAGTTTTGTATTGAATTTGTGTATTGAAAGTAAAAGATAAAAATGAGAATTATAATGCGGATCAAATGGAATATTGAATTTTTATATAATAATCAATTATTTTGTTTTTATTTACAATATACCTTTTATGTTTACCATTAAATTGTTATACAATTTGTAGAGAAACATGTATTTTCAATATTTTTTTCTCATTTACACTTTTTTATTAATTAATGAGATAAAAGTGCAAATAAATATGTGAAAAAAGATTAATCTGTAAAATAATATGAATTATAAATAAATAAAATAAATTTTTAGATCTTTAATATTAATGTTTTGTTAATAAAAAATATTTTAATATTTTATAAAGAAAATCATTTTCGAATGAAAGAACTTTTACATTTCAATTACTCAAATGCCATACAAAATTCAAAATTCATAATCACATAATAAAAGACAGAAATTTAATATTTCATAATCTGATTATTTTATTATATAATGACATTTAAATAAAATTATATATATAAAAAATTTTCTGTTTAATATCACATCATTGTATAGAAAATGTAATTTTCTAACATTACAGAATATTATATAAAAAAAGCATAATAAACTTTAATATGGTAAACGAATGATGATAAATTAATTTTAAATAATAGTTTTTAATAAATTTTTAATATTATATTTTAATGTAAATAAATACAAAAAATAGCATGTATATAAATAAATATAAAATTTTACTTTTAAATGTTATGAATTTTTATAAAAATAATATTGTGTTATTGAACCGATAAATATCGGTTTTTCAAAACTATACCTACTGAAGGATAAGAATCATACTGTACAAAAATGCATAACATTTATATTATGCTAATAATAAGTATTATTAATAAACTAAATAACAGATGCAAATACTATAAACATTTATTTGATTACATTATCCAAGTTAAAGATTTACAATGGATTTTTTCAAGTTATATTCAATACTCTTTTAATACATTTAATACAACAATGTATACCAAATGTATAATCAACAATACCATCGCAAATCTCAATCAATGGCCAAAGAATCTGTGCCCCGATCCATCATCACGATGTCACTCGACTGTGATGCGAACCAAAAACACTGCACACAACAATCATATAACTAGTTTTTTGAGAGAAGAATAAGATGAGGATGCAATGAATGAAGATGAAGAGATTGTGAATGCACTTTGAAATGGATATATACAAAAGTACATTAGGATATTATATACAGACATAGTGATGGTTTCAGTATGAGAATAATGATGAACTTCAGAAATGATTTTTCAAAAAACGATGATTGAAAATATGCAAAACATTTTACGGGGAAAATGGAAAAAATATGTTCTTTTATCATTTATTTATAATATGATATAATACAGATTATGGATTCAACAATTGAATTATAAGAAATGTATAAAGTATGTTAAGTTCAATGTTCTATAGAATTAAGCATTTTATAAAAAATTTTTTGAAGTATTTTGTAATTAACTAACATTTGTAATGTGTTTATGTTTATAAATAGAAATCACTTTTTTAACATAATGAATAATATAAAAATGCCTTTATTTAAAACCAATGCTCACTTGGATCAGAAACGCAGAGTAATTAATAATTAATAATTAACATTTATTTTAAAGTCATTAAAAGTAACTTTAATTAAATTAATATCTATTTATTAATAATTAGAAATTAATTATAAATAAGTAGATATTAATTTAATTAAAGTTACTTCTAATAAAAGGTCAATAAAGCAGTACATAATAATTAAAGCGTTTCAAATATGTATGAAAAAGTTAAAAATGGTGTACTATCAATGTATTAAGTCGCACTTTAAATATAAAACAGTAGCACACATAATGTAATTTGCTACACTGATAGTACACATTTTTAACGCGTTTATACATATTTTGAGACGCTTTAGTAATAATACAATTTAAAAATTCTTTTTATTTTTGTTCTTTAAATCAATATTCCATTAATGAAGAAAAATCCTTTTATTATCTCAAAAAACTATTGTGTGTAATTATTTTTAATTTTATAAAAACATAATGTATCCTCTTAATTAAAAATAATAGACTTTTAGTCAATTGGTCAATGAAAAAACCACATATATATAGTACTAGTATATTGTCTCATTTCTCTGATGCTCATCAACCAAAAGCAATCATACTGTGTCCTTATTTTTGGGCATCACGAAAAATGCCGAAATGTCTGTATACATACAGTTCAACACTCTTAATGATGCACCCCAATGCTTAAATGTATGTTTCAATATTGATTTAGTACCAAAATGTAGAGAATCATCACTGAGAATAACTGTGTGTGTATGTGCATCTTACACTGTGTTTGTGTGTGTATCTTAAAGAGAGAGAAAAAACAAAAAATTATGAGAAAAAATAATATTATTATTGATATAAATGGGAATACATATTGAGAAAGAAAATATCGACAATTTTTAGTAAACAAAAATCTAAGAAAAAGTTGAAAATTTAATAAACGATATGTAAATTTGTATTTATCTCATTTTTATTTACGCATACATTATGCGGAGAAAATATGTAAATAAAAATGTACGCGTTTTACTATTATTAATCTTAACATCTTAACATTGATTATTACTGACAATATAAATTATAATATTAATTTAATTATTTAAATATAATTGAATAAAAGTATATTCACCCCATAAATAGATTTAAAGAATTAAGAATGTATCTTAACACACTCTTTTTAGTTACTATAGTAATAGATATAGATACGTATATAAAAATTGTGATTTTTACAGCATTAATATCATGATACGGCACTAAACCAATAATAGTATGGGACCCAAAAAGCCTTTGAGAGTATTGCTCATTACGCCGATCAAAGTCTATAGACCCTTTTGATATTGATTTTGTAATATTCCTCTGATATTCCACTGATGAACCTTTATTTACAGTGTAACGTAACTCTACATACTGTACATATATACGATAAAATACTATTTTTTTTTATTTCTTTTAGTTTATCGCTAAAAAGTTTCTCACTGATTTTTTGTGTTTATTTTGTTTTTTATAAAATTGAGAGAGAGAGAGAGAGAGAGAGAGAGAGAGAGAGAGAGAGAGAGAGAGTACTAACAATACGTTTGTATACTCTCTATTAAAGTTCGAAATATTTCTTTCATTTCATAAGAATTACATTTTAACATCAATTTTTTTGAGAGACGTATAAATTGCAATGAAAACAATCATTTTGTTACTATTGTTGCCTAATACTTCATTGGCATTGGTTTATGATCATAATAGCATTTTGTGTATATGCGTTTAAGAAAAAAAAATCAAAATATACTATAGAGTTATGTTCATGACGGTACACCATTGCAGTAAATGATCTGCACTTTGTCATCGTTTATCAGTTTCTTTCGTATGTAATGCTATTATGTCAGTCCAGTGCCGGATATTATTGTCATGTCACGTGTCAAACTGACCCTTAAAGTACCGTTTTCAAAAGCTTTTGCAAAATTATCTCACAAATAAATAAATATGGTCATATCCCAGAATGTCGATTCTCAAAATGTCGATTCCCATAATGTCGACAGAAAAGTTGCAAAATGTCAAAATAATAAGAAAGTTTCATTATGTCGACAAAATAGGATTTAAACTATAAATTAAATTAAAATAAATAAAATTCATATTTTGCATGACAAAATGATATGTAAATATAATGGATAAACTTTTTTAACTCATTACTTCACATTTCACAGAAAGGGCTGTATTTATTTTATAATTAATTATGCATCTTTATATAACCATTAATATATTGCTGCGTTTTTTAAAACATTAAAACCCTAGTTTCGATATTTTGGGATTCGACATTTTGGGAACTCACGATAAATATAACTTAAATTGACATGCACTTTAATGATATTTTATTGATAAGGATATTAATTTTATTTTATCTTTGAATTTTACAAGTATACTCTCAAATTTATAGCTTTCGACACCTTTAATATAAAATCTCATTTATAATAGTAAATCACATTTTCAACACTTCATCCTATTAATAGATAAACTGTTGGCAACAGTCTGTTGTGTATTTTTTGCTGTTATTATTTAATAGTTATTTTTTTAGTCAAATTCCACAAAAAATTTATTGTTTACACCTTTTACTAAAACATTTAAAAAATTTCCATTCCCATTTTTTAAACTCTATTAAAATTGAATAAAAAAAGCGATTTTAAAAAAGTGTGATACTTTTGGTCCCACTTTTAGTGTTATCACTCTCTATTCGCTCAAAACGCTCCCAAATATAATACACACCGACACAAAGCTATAATACAACAATATAAATGTCTCTCTCATATATTGTTGTATGGCATTTGCTTCACCAAAATTCTCAAAGACCCGTCCCTTGAGGCAGTGGAGGGCTGTGATTGCAATTGTCTCATACATACACACACACACATAACCAAATACTACGGTTAGAGACGTAAAAACAAAAATAGAAATAAAACGCGAAAAGAGAGAAAAGAATCTGAGAAAACAAAAATACAATACATACACAAAACTACAATACAATACACGAAAAGAAAAATAGACAGAAACCCTCTAACAATTGGAAAGATAAAATTGCACCTCTGATAAGATAAGATTGCGACTGATT
>JAQIWM010000097.1:0-14878 GCA_034695285.1 Eniochthonius minutissimus | reverse complement strand
ATTTCTATGTGTATTTCTATGTGTTCACTATGAGCTCACAAAACTCAATGATTTAGCATTTCTATCTCTTCCCTCTTATATTTTTGCATCGAATTTTTTGCTTCATGAGTTTGATTTTAGTCTGTATTTACCCTAAACTAGTTTATAGTAAACCCTTAACTGTCTGAAACTATCATCGAATTTTTGCTCATCTGAAACATGTTTTACCTAAAAATAAATTTCTACTCTCTTCAGCACAATATACAACTTATTCCGCGTTTTCACGTTCGATATATATTATACATATACGTGTATACATATATTTATATATGTATACGTATATATATGGTGAAAAAAAGGTTATGTTTGATTTGCTCGTTCTTTTCACTATTCCCACCGCAGCATTTTTGTTTTTCTCATTCCTCTTTCACTCACTCTTTTGCATTTGAAAATTTTTGATGAATCACTAAAAATGTCAGAGGGGTCATGATTGGAATTATTGGAGTGATCAATTTTTGTAGTCATAGTCTTTTGAGAATTGTTTGCTTATTTTGTGTGTGTATATATATATAATATTTTTGCATAGATCCTGAAGAAGAGCATGAGTCTGGCATTAGGGGTATTTTTTGCCTCAAATCATTTTTCTCTATTTTTTCTCTTAAATATATAATATTTATATAATAATATAATATAAGATTAACATAACTTTTTTGTCTTTATATATTACATAGTGTGTGCTCCAACGTGAACATGGCCTATCACTCGCTATTAACTATTAATAATAATTGTAGTAATAATAATAATAATTAATAATTAATAATGATAATGATAATTAATAATAAATGTAAATATAGTAATAGTACTCCATAGCGCTTCATTTGCGGATCTCTTTCAATGGCACCTCTTTCTGAAAGTTACGTTATAACATAGCATATATAACATAGCATATATGAAATCAGTTATGTATCATAATTATTATTATGTATTAGTATTAAAGATCCCTGATGCCTAAAAGTAATAGAGAATATTTATAATTTATATATAATATTTATATTATTCAATATGTTCAAAAAGAGGGGGGAAATCATACTGAATCATTGTGAAATATAACGACGTATTTGAAAACTTTTTACTCTCAATAATACCAATCTTATTATATGTATGTAATATGAATTCAATGCTGAAAAGTTTGTGTCGTGTTATATGTGGGGATGTGGTGTTATGTATGGGATTTATGTATGTATGGGTGAGAAAAAATGATGAAAATGATATTTTGTGAAAAGTGATGTGTGAAAAAAAAGTGAAAAATCTTTTTAAATGAAAAAACATTCCCTTTGAGAGTGATGATGATGATGTGTGAAAAATTTTTAAATACAATTTTTTTCTCATTTAAAACATATTATTTTTAAAAACTGAAAAAACATCATTATTTTTCTATAATACAATATTTTTAATAATTAACAAATGCTAAATATCTTCCGTGTATGTGATGATGTAAATGTAAGTGTCTGTAAATTTTGTATTTACGCAAATTTGATGATGATGATGGTTCTGTACCAATAATTGCAATAATTATATACTCTAAACTTACATAATGCATTACATAACTGTTCATCATCTCTACAGAATTATATATGTATCATTAACTTACATAAATTGAATTCTTAAACATGTTGTAATTAATAATCCTACAATTTAAAGCCAACGTCATTTACCCCAAAATCCATTCGGTGGAATGTTCTTCCGGCTGCTCATGGTCTGTTGACCTGAAGGCGTTGACGCCGGGTAATGGTGGTGTCCGGGTACATGGCACGAAGTGGCGTGACACGAGTGCCACGAAGTTGACGGTGGTGCCCCAACCGAAGCCACACTGCCCATTTCGGCGTCGCTTCCGTTACCACCGCCCTCTTCTTGCATTTTCATTTGATTGGCGTAAAACTCCCATAATCGGGAAACAATGAGTGTGGCCATGATTGAGCCGTGGTTATGTTCGATGAGGCGCAGTACGAACACACCGTCCCAGCCGAGATAGTTGGCAGATATTTTGCGGGCAAGGCGGCCAACCTCGGCCATGCCCACGAGTCTCGTCCTCCACAGACAGAGGCGTATATATGCGAGACGGTTGCAGCGAAATGTGCGCCACACCCAAAAGAAGAGGCTGATCACGTTGAGAGGCATAAGAAAAGCCAAATAGAACCATACGACTGAAAAAATTTTCTCGTTGAACACGTTGATGGGGAGCACGCACTGGCACGTGTACGTGCGCAGACCGCCTTGTATCGCGGCGCGCACTTGGCACAGGGTCTGGAGCGGAAACCGCGGTGATGCCCACCAGTCACCGTCGGCCGCAAAGCGTCGTATTAGTTCAAGTCCGTGACGCAGGAAACCTCGACCCATGAATGAGCCCAAAAGTATAAATTGTAGTCCAACGTTTAACACGTACAGGCTCTTTACGAGTAAGTAAAGTAGGCACAGGTATCGGCTCGGCCCACCCACACAGCACCGACACGAGAGTGGCAACCGGCACGCGGGGTCAGTACACCAACCGGCCTCACCGGTGACTAAAGTGTGAAATTGGTCCACAAATTCCGCGAGAAGTGCCTCCCTTTGTTGGCACCCGGGGGGCAGACTCGAGATGTCCGACGCCTTTTTTAAAAGTCGACGCAGTTTAACACCGGCGTTATGAGCACATGAGTTCCACACGAGAAACGGCACATAAAAGCAGCATCCCTGCACCAGAAGAATCAACGGGGCCCATTGGTAATAACCGACACGCACACGCCGCAGTCTTTCAGGCCCTGTCGATGCGACGTCAAAACCACCATAGTCCAACTCTTCCGGAAGCACGCGCGGATCGGGGGGATCCTGTAACACAATCAATTTAGTATACATTACAAATAAAATGGAGGATCAGACACTGGGAAATACATTAGTGAAGGATTTTGTAAATGGCAGTCACACGTTTTCTAACTTAAGCTTTCAGATTTGAGAAACACTTTTAAAAACAGTGTCAAAGTAAGAAATAGTGTACAGTGTACAGCGAACAACTGTCAAGAGCCGTCTTTAAGGAAAGAGGATACGTTTAGGTATAACTCACGCAGTATATTGCAGAGGATGGATGTGATGGCAGTGGATCCAATGGATCACATCAAAAAAAGTTTCAAAGCGCTTGAAAAGTTTGTACTTTTGATGCCACACTAATGCAGTGTGAGATATAACAGAATACACAGAATATACACGTTTGTTGCTCAGAAACCATGAGAAGGGTCACCGAACATTGCAAATATTGTGGCATTGAAGAATATATACTTTATGTATTACGCAACAATGCCATACGCGATGCCTCATGCTTTACTGCACGTCGGCTGTCGTCATGATAAAGGGGTCTTTCTTACGCTAACTCTATCTACAATGGGATTATTGGTGTTGACATACAGACACATACACGTTCATACATACACAGGTGATGCATCACTGAAGAAAACGGATAAAATACAGTGAGATTCTGAAGAGATTTACTTTTTATTTATTTATTTTTACTTTTTTTTTCTTTACTTTCTTTTGACTTTATTTATATTTACTCACACACAACTCTCTCAATTTTCTTCATACTCTTATCTGTTACTATTACTTGACAATGGGCGATCAATTGACAAATTAATAATGATGTCATATTTATTATTGATTTATTGTCATATGCAAAAGAAATCGGTACCTCATTAAGTTTGCGGTGAAAGAAAGAAAATAAAAAGAATTGAGTTCTATTAACAATGACGGCATTAACTGACCAAAAATAGACTGCCCTTTTCTGGTGTATAATAGTGGTGTATTAGTTTACAACAAAAGCTACCATTCTTCAGGAGGTAAGTTAACTCTAGTGAATTACGTCAGGGGGATTGTTAATCTGAACGTGTAGCGTTAGGGCCTCACTGTTGATCAATGGCTGTTGTTCAGATGTAGAGAGAAACATAAATATAAATATTGCATGCTTCAGAGAGCAAATACTGTACAATACTGCTTTTGCCCGTATACTCTATGCCTGTATACACTACGCCTGTATACAATATACAGGAGCAGCACACAATATATTTCTCTTTTTTCTCTCTTTGCCTTTAATGCCCTTATGGGTAGAGGCAGAGAATTGCGAATTATTTCTCACTGATTTGCTGTTATTGATATTCTCAGCGGTGTGGAGATAGGATTGAAGAAGAGCCTTTTTTATATGTTATTATATCAAATATACAGAGAATATACAGAGTATACTGAAGTGCTGAATATGGGCTAACTAAAGGCAGAAAAAACTATGGCAGAGAGAGGCGCAGAGTGTCATTAATTGTATGCTGATGCTGTTGGGATTGTATATGGGATTGCATAAAGTAATAACTTATAATGCACCATCCATTTGTTTATGAAAGGGTGTGGATTGTACGCTTACTAGGATTGTATGAAAGGGAATAAAAGAGGGGGGAAAGGAAGCGGATAATTGATGAGTTTTTACCTGTCCTGTAAAGCCTTCATAGTCATCATCGTCAGCATCTGCAGCAACGAGATAGTACGTGGAAGCAGTCCAACAGTACGAGTTTACGTAACGCGCCTGTGGTTCGGTGAAATATGTCGGTGTAAAGCATTCAATGGGATCGCCAATGTATTGTTTCGTGAATATTGGCAGAGCGAGAAAAAGGAAGACTAAAAGTGTGTATTTGCGGTTCAACTTGTCCACCCCGTCGTCCACCGGCACGTGAATCCCGCCGATGAGATCGTGAAACCTGTTAATGTAAAGGGAAAAGGGGCGAAGCAGGTACGAGTGGAATGTGGACATATATCGACCACACAGGACATCGTGGACATGACAACAGGAATCACAGAAAAACAAACATTGAGCACTCGAAACGAAAATTACTTAAAAATTTCATGCATTACATTAATAATAATAATAATAATAATAATCATAATAATAATAATAATAATAATAATGAACAAAGTGACAGACATACACTATCACCGAAAATAAACCATATCATTATCATCGCATAGAGAAGACATTAACCATAATCAGGCACATGACATTCATAACCTAACACCTTAAATATCGAGAGAAGTAAAAAAGAGTACATACTGCACTAACCGGAAGAGAAAGGACATTGCAGTTGGCTCGTGACGCGAGCTTGATGATGTAATACCCCTTGGCAGCTCCAGGACCGGAAAATGTTACAAACAAACGAGTTAAATAAGGAGGATAAGTTACTGATGCTGTTGAACAAGTACACGACGCTGTAGTTAAATTTTCTTGTGGCAGTGTTGATTTTTATATCACTCGATGCTATGATTTTTGAAGCTATAATAAAACAATGTTTCTTGTTATTGTTGATCAATTTTGCGTCTGATATTCTTATGGTTGATGTATTACAAGCGATGTGTTGTCTAAAGTACTTGCTGATGGTCGATTGGCAGTGAAGTAATTTTCGTGGGTCTCTGTGAAGTCCCCTTTTGGTAAAAAAGTTATGATGATATTGATGACAAATGCTGTTGCTATTACTTGTCCCAATACTGTGTCCACTGAAACGAACTCTTTCGTTGCACTTATAACTAACTCTGCGTATCCCGCACGATGATAACAATGAAAATGATGTCTTAGTCCCGATAGCAGAGAATTGATGATGGAGGGAAAATGCATTCATGGCCAATAATCAGCATCTATTATTTTCCCGATTTATTTCTGATCCGAGAGAATTCCACTAACAATTGGTCACACAATAAAGTTCATTCTCTCAGTTATCATTTCTGTATATATAAAAGAAATAACAAAAACAGAAACACCATTAATAAATGACATTATTAATAAATATATTGTTCATGAAATAGTGTTAAATGCAATTGGAAACGCAATTTCCTAAAAGGTGTGTGTGAATGTGTGTGAATGTGTGTATATGTGAGTGATACACATGAAAGTGGACAGCATGATCATCATCATCAGAGGGAAGAGAAAGTGATCAGAGTGATCAGAGTGATCAGAGTGATCAGACTTTGATCATCAGAGTGAACGAAACGAAAACGAAAAAGAAAAAACTAACAAAAAGAGCAACAAAAATAAGAATACGAAAAAAATAAAGAAATAGTGTGTCGGAGTGAATCGTAGAGCATCATCATCATGTGACAGTAGTTTCAGGAGCAATCGTTCCAACAATTGTTCTGCTATCAGATTGTCCTGCTTAATTTATTTCTAACACGTATCAAAGTATTGCGTATTCAAGTCTGTGAATGTGAATCCATCCAAAAGAATTAGAGGGAGAAAAGGCCTCGCCTTTGCTAACCCTGCAATTTTCTCGTGCCTTAACCCTGTTAACGAAACAACCAAAGTGGGAACTGAAGAGACAGAAAAGAGAATAGAAAATCTCACAAACGATGGATTCCGAAGAATCTTCATCTTCTCTTTTCTATGTCTACATCTTCCAACGCATTGCATTTAAAGGGTCTCCATATACTTTACTCACTGTTAAAGCACAGTGTACGAGAAAAATAATAGAGAGAGGATCTAAAGATTTAAAAGAAGTGATCACGTGGCGTTTCTGTCCACGATGTGAATTGTATGAGAGAGTCTCATTTGTGAATAGTGTATGTGTATGTGTAGTGTTAGCTTTGCATTTACTGCTCCTCCATCGTAAGTTAGAGGCAAACCATGAGCTTGCGGTGGATATAAACGTGATCGAAAAGGAGAATGAACGAATCAGATGAGTTTCTATTGGTACATACTATTGGTACATACTATTGGTACATACTGCCAAAAAAGAGAGATGCAACTGCATGCCGGTGATGAGTTATCGTTTTATTGAACATGATAAAAAGGGCGATGCTATGACTGCAAAACATTCAAATTCACAACTCACTTAATATGGTGAAGGAACAGATAAAAAAGCAGAGCATTTCCCAGAGAATGATGATGATAATGATGATGATATAACCAATATTTTGCATTGCGCTGTAAAGCTCCACATTTTCATGCACATAAAACCGCACATAAACCTATTCTTTTATATGATATTGTTAGTGAATACCCCTCAAACTTTATGTAATATTCATACTGATGTTTGAGATGAGAGAGTGAGGGAGTGATGAGAGAGAATGGGAGAGTGATGAGATAGAGAATTGGGAGAGTGATGAGAGAGAGAGAATGGGAGAGTAATGAGAGAGAGAATGGGAGAGTAATGAGAGAGAAGAGAATGAAAGATACTTTGGTTTAGGGCTTTTTTGTGTGCAGTTTAGTAGTGCCCTAGTTTAGGAGCATGGAACATTTTACTTGCAATATTGTGAATATCGTTAGTACATAGCCGCACACTTTGGTGCTTCGCATGGTCGCACGGCTGCCTCACTATGCCTCACTATGTCTTACTATGCCACACTATGCTATATGTTGGGATCATCTCTTATTGATTAGATGGCTCACAAAATGATCAAATTGCGTAAACTTATACTATCGGAGTCGAATACTTTAGTTTGGCATGGGCATGTACACTTCTCCGCAGTGCGACTAAAAATAGCAGCAAAGCACTGAACGCGTTTGTATAAAACTTACAGTGAACCGCCTTTACGCTCATATCCCCCTTTACTATACAATAGAGAGAGTGACTATTCGCACTCTGCGTTCTCATATTATTCTAATACTAACCATGGCTAAATATTATCAAAATGAGTAAAATACTATCGGTATGATTAGCAATTGGGGCTATTTCTACTCACACATGCGCAAATTAATTTAAAATGAGACAACAGTACGATTAGTGTTAAGTATTATTTGCAAAATGTTCTACTTTTTCGAGTGATCATTTGCATCATGAGACATATGATTACAATTGGAAAACAATAAAATTGAGATAATAAATATAAAGTGATATAATGTTTTTAGTCATATATAATGTATTCATTTCTTTATGAAATTAAAGAATAACAATAAATTTATGATAATTTTCTTTCATTCATAAAATAATAAAAACAAAAAATTTAAATTCAATTGAAAGTGTAATAAATAATATAAATTTTTTTTTATCTCTTCCCATATACTCGTATATAGATAATATTTAATTTATTTAAAACTATTCTCATACAATGTGTGAACAAACATTAAGACTAATCACACATCGTATAGTAAAAGCTTTGATCACACACTATAGTGCCTTTTCTGGTTACTAGAAGTAAACACGTTGATTTTAAAAATGTGGTTCAATCATACGGGATAAATGTTGAGTAAAAACATCGCAATGTTTAAATTGAATTAAAAAGAAAATTGGATTTAGAATATGCTCACCAAAAGTCGGGAAAAATGTTATCAGAAAAAGGCGCTATAGTGTGGAACTAGGAACTAGAAAGTAGTACTTATAATTCTTACATTCCTTTTCCTTTTTTTCTTTTTTTTATATCACAGCCATAAGGCAGTGAGATTCAAGTTGTGTTGAGCCTTTATTCCAATGGAGGATAAAGGGGCAATATACGCTGCCACCAGTGAAAAAACAGGATTCAAGATGTGTATTTTCTTTACTCTTCGTGTTGTCTCCAAGTAGTACTAGTAGTATACCCGAACCCATTCTCCCGCTGCCGCATTTTTAGATATATATAAGACAGTGAATTCAATTGAATCACAACAATTGCAGCGGTGGTGCAGCACTCGGCACACTAGCACTAGGCACACTCAATCAGGCGTTCAATTTCGATCAAAATGAATGTGCCTCTCGTTCTCTATGCCTTCGCCCGTCAATACCGTATGCACCACAGTCATATACAATTCACAATATATATACACACACACAGCAGTGGCAGTGAATAAGAATATAATCCGTGTCTCTCCGCTCTCGTTTCTTCTTTCCTTTTACTATTCTCCTCCACCTTTCTTCTAATTCTAGTGATTATTATCCGGTGTCAATACACGCACTAAACGATCATAGAGAGCATATTGAATCGAACAGGAAAACGGAGAGCACCAAATGAGGAGCAAAAATACGTATAAATAGTGATGCAGAAGCACCGAATTGCAATTAACTGTACAGAATATCATAGAGTATCATTAGATCAGTACATTGCATTAGAGTATAGCAGCACAATGTTTAATAGAAGTGCACCAGCATCTGATCAGCATCGACATCACTTTCCCGGAAGCCTCTCGTTTCGCCACAAACTAGTCTTTTGCTTGCAAAGCTCTCGATCCCTGCACCAACTCTGAATCACTCCCTGCATGGATTCCACTCCTAATGCTTGTAGCGAGGGTCTCTACCAGAAAACGGCTCAATAAAGTGCTATTGAACGTATACTCGCGCAGTCGCATACGCCAACTCAACACTTCCTCCTGACCCAACTCTAACTTCACCGGTCAAAACACTGTGCGGAGAATAACTCTGTGATAAGAGTACGCACACCCCCGAAATGGCATTTCACTGTATGGCATTGCTCCTAATGTAATACTGACGCATCACTGCTTACGCTGTTTTGCAATTGAAGTCACTTTTTACTCTTTATCCATTTCGAGACCGTTACATCAGACTCATCGAGACTCAAAGGGACTTCTGAAAGGATAAAGATAGTAGCGGACGACTAATTGGTTTTTGAACATCTAATTAACTTGTTTCAGGTAGAAAACGTATACATACACTATATATATACCTTTTGTATAACCTTATTATACGTGAAGCTTAACGATAAAATGAGAATGATTACGCATCCATAACATAAGGGAAGTTTTACAAAATAATTTTAAATGAGAATAAAATTGTAGAGTGAACAAATACTGAGTGACGTATAAAGAAAAAAACCAAAATATATGTTTTGAGGCATCTAAAAAAATTTAGAGATTGTGTGCAATAAAAGGAAATTGTGCAGTAAAAGAAATTTTAATTTTATAGAGTATAAAGAGTGAGAGAAAAGAGATACGCGTGCAAAATAAGTTTTTTTGTGTGTGTTCACTATCAGCTAATGTAATCGCCTCGTGTCTTATCTTTTTTCAAATCTTTTGGGATATAATTAATCTTTGAAATAGACAATTATAAGTTAGAGTAATGTATAACAGAAGAGAAATGTTAGTTTTTGGTTAATGTGTGTTTTTTCTCATCAAAAGCATAACTGAAATAAAAATGAAAGTTAACATTCGTATATATTCGTATGTTTATGGGTCTGTGTGTAACTTTATGACAGTGAAAAGGAAGCCCTAAACTACGAGTATCAGAAAAAAATGATGCTCCGGGAGGAAGAATTACAATACCGTCTAAATTATCAGTTACTAGTTAGTTCAATGGTTGTACACTTTCGTCAACTTTATTCCCCTCCTCCCCCTTTAGAAAAAAAACTAATCACGTGATATACTCTGCCATAATGAGAATATTATGCGTTGGGATTGAATATGCTCTATGCCTACAGTTCTATGGTGTTCCTCTAATGATCCCATAATTAATCGAGTGCTGTTTTGCATGACTGCATTGCATCTTCTCCATTTAATGATGCAGCCTCAGCCCATGCAGGTACTAGTGCTTTATTGTAGTTTTATTCTCTCGATAGGAATGCTGCTGACGACTAATGCCTAATGCCTCAAATCTTAGGCATTACACAGTGCACATCCCTCCTCCAATTGCCATTAAGTTTGTGCTCTGTGTTCACGAGCAGCATACTAGTAACTGAAAGAATTGCAAAAGCTGATTAAAGTGCAATCAATTGAATATTTTATCCCTCCATTGGCATCATAATGCTACATTATGCTATTGCGACAAATATTTACTTCTTAAATACATATTACATATGCATCATAACATATGCTTTTTAATGGTAACGTTTATCTCAATTCATAAGAGTATTTAGAGATTTGCATTCACTGATAGAATATAAAAATCCATTGAATAGCATTATGTAGAAAATATGTACGTTAATGGTATTCACTATTAACTATTAAAAATGAGATGTCTATACTCAAGTGCTAGTCAAGTGTCGCTAATACTGCGACACTAAAAAGTGATTTCAGAGACTTTTTCATAGAAAAAGAAATATTATATAATAATCTCTTTCCTTTTCTCATCTTTTAACCAAATCTAAGCGTAAATCTCTAAAATTATAAACTTTTCTTTCTCTAAAAAGATGCTGTATATGTATGTATCTCCCGCTGATGTGTCTCTAGCTTTTTTAGTGAAGAGAGAGATACAATTTTATATTTTGCCTCATCCATTCTCCAGTACGTAGTCCTTTCTAGTAGTCCTTTTTTCTTTATCCACTTTTACTATTCATTCTTCTCTCTTTTTGTACACTTTTCACTCTCTCTCTCTCTCTCTCTCTCTCTCTATCTCTCTTCTATTTTCAAGTAACTGCAATATTAAAGCGACTTTTGGGAGTTGAGCTGTGACTCTACGACATTTCATTCACTAGTGATGCCTATTTTTTTGCTGACCTCAAAATCAAAACGTACTTTTCACTACTATTACAGTACATTTTCACTATGGCAATAGAACACAATGTTCTTGAGCTATACACTATTCATTGAGAATAGTGCTACGTTACTATGTATACGTACTATGTACGCATTGCTGCCACAGTTTGGCCTTTTTTAGAAAAACGATACTAATTGGATGCTGAAAGTTATTGAAATTACACCATAAATATAATGAAATAATAATTTTTTATATAAACATTTTTCTATTTACTTTACAACTATGTACTCATTTTCAATTGAGAATATAATTTATTTGCCATTTAGTTATACACTAATAATTTATATGTCATTTAAATATAATAGTATACATGTTTATATCTGGTTTCAGGCACTAACTTTATTATACTATAACTGAATAACTACGCAATTTATATTACATAATAGAGAATAAATAGCATGCATTATGTATTATAAGTTAACGCTGAATATAAATGTTTCACGTGTAAAAATGTTTTGCGTGAAAGTATAGGGATTGAAATAGGCAAAAATAACTAGTATCATACCAAAAGTCTTAATGAAGCCAATTGGGATTTGCATTGCTTTTCACTGCTCGTTAATTGATAAATAATTGCATATTATGCTGAAGAGAGCGTAACCTCTATTCCCATTGAATTGCTCATGAGACCCTCGAGCGTTTTTCGAGACACGCGTTTATTATTAATTATGAGATTTGTATGAAAGCAGTAATATAACCATATATAACCACAAATTATAACACTCATTATTATAGTATGAGCACATTTACTAATATCGCAAATTCATATTGTGGAGAGTTACAAATAAAGAGGAAAATACTCTTTTCATGAAATTTTCCATCCTTTGGCCGAAGGGGGAAAACCGATTATTTATGCGATCATACTATAGTTAAGTCGAACCATAGGTACAGAATAATGTTTTGATGGAGCACATGTATCATATATTCCGTATTTTCATACACTAGTAATAGATACAGAAAAGTTAGAGATAACCAACGGGCAATATAAGATTATATTCAGATATATGTAGTGAATGGATCCATAACGATGGGATGGTGAATAAAAAAAGAAAGTTTCACTAGTTTGACTTGAATCAAGTGAGTTGATTGCCCAAAAACGAGATAGTGACTGAACAGAATGAAAAAAAAGGAAAGAGAATGGCGGTATAAAAAAAGAAATTTTTATCATAAATATGTATGGATGGATGGATAACGAGCAAAAGGTAAACAGGAAAAGGTTCTATATGATAAGCAATATGAGAGTGGCATCTTCAACAATCATGGTAAAAGTAATGAGAACGTTATTATGGTAAACGGCATAAGTCACAATTTCATACTATTATTATTATTATTATTTTTTATATATATGATATTTCATCTAAAGTCTGGTAACATAATACATGAGGAACATCATTGGATTCATGTATATCAGCATCATACCATACCACGTATTCGGTCATCATAAAATGGATTATTATTGTTATGATGATGATGATGCTGCCGCCGCTTCATCTATTGCTAGTGCTTTAGTGTGTTATGACGATGTTGGTTTTGCTTTACCTGATAATGTTACACTGTAAAACTACTCATGTGAAAAGAATGTGTCAGGGAATTTGGTGTAAGATAATTGCCCTCAAAATAAAATTCTTTATCATGCCATACTTTGAACGTGTTCCATTATCATCGTGTTGCACAATGTTCACTATATGCTCACTATAGTCAGCATTGTGTAATATTCTGTCTTATTTTTGACCAAAAGGATTCTTCTGATTTCAGTGATGTTCTCTATGTTCTCTTATAGTGTATTTAGCCTTTTGCTGTTTGAAAATGCGATTACCGCCACAAAAGGCACTTGCACTTTACAACATTTTCTCATCTCTTTTATAGTGTTTTCAGACCCAATTCTACTGCGAAAACTAGTAGAAAATTTAATGGTCTTCAATTAGGATGGCGTTTAAAAGGCAAACCCTCGCCCCATTACTTATAATTAATTTAATTGCACATTTCTAACACTATGCAACTGCTGTTCGCTAATAAAATTGCTACAAACTTTTAAAAACGCGTTTCACCATATATTTCAAGACCATAGTAAACGGTAATATATATAACTAAAATGAACTATAATAAAATTGCAAAAGGAGAGTAATAATAACTTATTTTTCACATCATTCCCGTTTTAAACATTATATAACGCTCTCTCTCTCTCTCTCTCTCTCTCTCTCTCTCTCTCTCTCTCTCTCTCTCTCTGCACATTTCATGATATAACTCTTTATATATATTTCACTACTCAGTTTCCTGTATATTTCTCTCTATTACATAACTCACAGTATATTTCGCATATTACTTGAAAATATAGTGTAGTCTATTATATGAGTGTGTGTAATATAAATCGTTGTCGGCGCAAATGCTATCAGAACCTAATAGGGTCACTTTCTCACTCAACTCTCAATTTCAACGTTATAATAAATTGCATCGTACAGCACTAGTGTTTGGTACAAAACAAACTGAGCACTCACTATTCGATTCATAATTCACTAATAATAAAGAAATGATTTTTGCAATACATTTTTGCGATTGGAGAATGTCGCAAATGTTCCATTTACAATGATCATTAATTTTTCTCCTCTTAAAGTATACATTATTTTTTATCACTAAATAATACAGCATCATTCACTACAAATTTTATGAATTTATACTTTAGACATTTTCTTACCCTTTTATTAATAGCATTAAATATGTTTTTTGCATTTATTTTCAAATATAATATGCCATTTAAAAATTATATGCATAATATTATAACATAATTTTTATTTATTGCAATAATAATAACCAAAAAAGAGGAAAATTATTAAAATGCGTATTTTTATTCATTTGGGGTATGCTGTCAAAAAATAAGGAACATTAACTTGTTTTGTGACTTTATTTTTTAATGCCTAAAACAAAGTAACATTTTGATCAATCGTCCAATTAACATCATTCACGATTCATTTACTTAATTACATTGAATATTTACTTTTAAAATTGTTCCCAAATGCAAATAATCACTATGAAAACGCACACTATTTTATATTACTATATTATATATATTATATACTATATTATAATATACTACTCTATAGAGTAGTAATGCAAACCAAAACTTTAATAAATTTTACAATTTTTCAAAACTTCTATTGCCATTATTGTCTTAATTAAATTTAAATAAAATATTATTATTTTAACGAAAGCGAAATCTGAACACATTTTTGTAAAAATATTTTATTAAATAATAAAGTAAATTCCTTTGACTAAAATGCCATAGTTTATTTAAAAATAATTTTGCAATTATTACTAATGTAAACAGTATAAACTTTACATAAGTTTGAAAATTTATTGTGATGCTAAACGGAACTTGAAAATAAAATATTTTGCGGAACCGGAAGATGCATTTTCGCGCGGGATAAAAACGGAAAATACTTTATCATGACCAAAAC
>JAQIWM010000096.1:0-14983 GCA_034695285.1 Eniochthonius minutissimus | reverse complement strand
TGTTCATTATGTTCCAATCTTTAAAATAAAATACGTAATAATATATTACATTATTTATTAATCTTTAATGAAAATATCTATTTTAAAAATACTTTATTATTTATTAAATGATAATTATTTATATTCAGTAAATAATATTCCATTTCTTACTTTATTTTAACACTTTTACCATTTGGGAGCGCAAACTTTTTAGAAATGTCATCAGTGAAACCGAATGCAATAATATTTGAATTAATTTCAGTATTATCAGATGATTTAACAGTTAAATATTTATGAATATTTTTATAAATAACTCCAAATACCGTTAATCTTTTACATTTATTTTGATCATCGTGTGGTATATTAATATTTCTCGGTATTGTTATTGTTGATAATGTGCTGTTTGCAGTGAATTGTAATTTTTCATTTAAAAATTCATTTTTTAGAATAAATATTTTGAAATAAATGTTATTTCCATTAATTGAGTGATCATTTCCATTTAATTGATGACCATTGTTGCATCCGAATGAAAATGCAGTGTATTGTACTCTTTGAAGTATATTCGATGCGATTTCTCTCTTTTGCATATTATCCGCATTATCCCATGCCACGTGTTGATCGAGCATATTACTGCACGAATCGACGATATTTTGAACGTAATTAACTGCCATTTGTAAGTCTATTTCTTTGTCACGTGCAATTCGATCATAAGAAATTTGTAACATTTTAATAATTGAAATGATATCACTTAAGTTATGATGCGAATTTAATTGTTTTTTTGATTCATTCTCAAGTATTGTGCTGTAGTTTAATACGACGGGAATCGAATCAATAATTTTATTTACATTTTCCAACAGATCTTTAATCCCACAATTTTCGCATTTCGAACTAAAATGGTCAATTGTTGTTTTAATGTTAGTACTAAAACGATCATTTTTAATTAAGAATATTTTTATGTGCATATCAGTTTGTTTATTTACTCGTTTATTATTTTTAAAAAAATTATAACTGAAAATTACAGTGATGGAACTCAAATTTCATTGTGCGATGCTGAGATTAATGAGCGATTTCAATACTTTTTTTTAACATTTTAGACTCTTAAATACATAGAAATGAATGTAAAGGGGAATAAAATGTTAAGACACATTATTATTAATTATATGATTGAAAATAACACACAATACTCACCAATTGCATATGCGCGAAATCGCGTATTATACTCAGCATTGCGCGAAGAAATTGAGTTCCATGACTGTAAATATATTCAAAGATAAAAGCATGTTACCGTTCGTTCACTATACCGGGTCACTGTGTTGATATTAGTGTGCAGTTTTGTGCATTTGCATTTTAAGTTTTCTGAGTTTAATTTAATTATTAATAAACACAATCATTTTTAACATAAAATAAATACATAAAATGCATTTAAAAGAAGATAAAAATATTAATAATTATTGTGTTTATTTATAATTTAAATTAACTTAAAATACAAATGAGTAAAACTGTGCATTAATATGAACGGTGACCCGGCATCGTGAACTTCACTGTATATTATAAATCTGTATGAAAAAAATTCCGAAAAATACAAGCGTATTGTAAACTGAACAGGGTAGGCTTTTACATGTCCGTGTGATATTCAATTTTAACCATGCCTATATTGTAGTGCTTAATTTGTGCTTTTAAATGATATATAAATTAGCTGCTTATAGGACTGTTAAATATGTTTAATTTCAATTTAAAATTAATTAACATTATTGATATTGATTTTAGTATATTTATTTCAACAGTTGGTGTTGGCATAGAGAAACTGCATTGGGCATTAAAAACAATCACCCATGTTCGAATCTTTAATTAGGCTCATATTTTTTTCTATTTTATTAATTTTTTTTTAATGTAAATTAACTTTAGTTTTTTAAATTAATATTTAATATTAATAATATTAACAACATAGCAATATTAACAATATATAGTTAATTATATAGTATTTTTTTATATAAAAATTTAAATATATATTTATGCGCCTAAATCTTTAAAATGTAAATAATTTTCAATTATTATTAAAAACTAAAATATTATTTAATTAATTAATTAATTTAAAAGTATTGTTAAATTAATTTATAATTATTGCATTAAAATTTAAAATAACTATTCATACATGTTAATTAACTTATTAATGAATTATATTATATTATATTACAAATTCTACGTTTTTATATTAAAAAATACTATATAATTTAACTATATATTGCTAATATTATTAATATTAAATATTAACTTAAAAAACTAAAGTTAATTTACATTAAAAAAAAATTAATAAAATAGAAAAAAATATGAGCCTAATTAAAGATTTGAAAACGGGTGATTGTTTTCAATGCCCAATGCAGTTCCTCTATGCCAATACCATCTGTTGAAATAAATATACTAAAATCAATACCAATAATGTTAATTAATTTTAAATTGAAATTAAACATATTTAACAGCCCTATGAGCAGCTAATTTATATATCATTTAAAAGCACAAATTAAGCACTACAATATAGGCATAGTTAAAATTGAATATCTTACGGACATGTAAAAACCTACCCTGTTGAGCAATCAAACAGGTCTTTCAAATAATTAGATTTACTGACACAACTAAACCTATGTTAATTTGTAATTATCAGTTCAGTAACTATGTTATTAATTTAGAACTAAATGACTGCAGTTTGCTAATGGCGGCAGAGAGAGAAATAGCGTTGAAATTAAAGGCGTTTCCACGATATGAGACGACAATCATTTTGATATAAAAACAATATGAGAGTATAGAATAAAGCTGTACACCCGAGCGCGGTATTTATAACTAGAGATTCCCAAAAAAGGGGGTCAGATATAGGTTTACAATTTCCTGGATATCTGTACGATTTTAAAAAATACTCCCCCCCCCCCAAATGATTTGCAAAATTTATTACCCCCTTTTCAAGAAATCTAGAATAACACTAAAGAACAAGGCAGCCAAATTTGGACCCCCTCCCTGGCATCCTAGACTATGGGAATCTCTAATTTATACTTATAACTAAATACATACACTTCTGTTGGTCTTGTCCATTTACAGAGCCAATCGCGCGTTTTATTCATAATACTCTCATCGATATGACTTATGTAATTAACATAAATGTAATTAATTAAATTTTAATTGTAATCATTAGGAAGAGGAATTTTAGGCAAAAAATTTGCAAATAAGGCACGAAAAAAGGCACGGTTTTATTTAAGTTCTCTACAACTTAGAAGTATTACAATAAGAAATGAAAACTTTTTTGGATTTGAAAATTCCCAATCATTATCTCTCCCTTCCAATAAATGTTTATATTTAGAAAAGGATCTCTCGATGTTGAAATTTGTAATCGGAGCATATGTAAATGACGATATTGCGTTGAGTGTGCGTTTTTCATTAAACTCTTCGTTTGAATTCTCTCCATTAATAAGTTTAGATATCATTTTCACACTTTGAAATCCTTTGTTTTTATTCATGATATATGAAAATTTTTCTTTTATTATATTTCCATATATTCCTCTCAAAAGGCTAATCTTTTCTCCAACAGTTTCAATGATTTGTACGGAATCATTCAATTTCATGCCATTTGATTCAAAATCGTTGATGGCTTTTGGCAAAAAGTGAAGATTTGAGCTGATAAAAGTTAATGCATTTTCAAAACGTTTTCATCTTCATTAATGAAACATTGCTGTGCATTATGAATTGAAGCCGCATCATTCGGATTAAAGGACATGATTACTTCTTTGATTTTATCATAATGTTTGGCGTAATAAATAGCAGCCAACAACTATGTTCGCCAACGTGTCGCTACGGGTTCAGGTGGTAATAGTACTTCAGGAGCGATGGTCTCAAATGTCTCGACCCTTTTCGATGATTTCAAAAGCATTTTCTTTACATTTGAAATTAATTCGTCGACAATTTTGAACTCTTGACGTACAGTTTCGCAAATTCGATGTAATCCATGGGCCAAACATGTGACATGAATTAACTTTTCAGAATGCAATTATTTTATCAAATCGCATGCCTTTACGATATATGGTGCACCGTCAGTTAAAAGAAGAATAATTTATCATATTTTGAGTCGTCATTCCACAGAATACTTAATGATCTGTCAATAAACTTTACCATTGATCTATGATTTACAGATTGCATTTCTTCACAATTCAAGAGATAAGAGTCTTGAGATTCATATTTAGACATAATTCCCACGACTGCATTTGCGATTTTGCGTTTCTTCGAATCCACAGTTTCATTGATTGACAGCCATATATATTTGTTTCCAGTTTTTTGCAGTAATTTCTCCATATTGAGATTATATCATTTTGGGGAATATTCCTTACGATTTGTTGACTGAACCGGAATGTCACGTGAAATATACTTCTTAAGAAAATTGCGAAATGTTGAATTATTCAGTTTTTTGAACGGTATATTCTCGGTCGTGAATGCTGAACATAAATTCATTTTAATCCGTTTTAAATTCCTTATTTGTATCAACCATTTGGGAGCAATTGTTGTCTCTTCTCTTTTTGCTTCTCATTTTGATTCTTTCTTTCAATTACTTTTTGATGGATTTCCGATTCGATGTGCTTTTTAACATGGGATTTCTTCTCTGCGCCGATGCCTTTATCGCAGACCTGACAATATAGCACTAATCCATTTGTTGAAAACGTTTTTGATCCGAATTCACGAACAAATCGATTAAGTTTAGTCGACTTTAATTCCTTAGACATTGTTGAAATTGTAATTAAAAGGTTTTTTGAAAATATTAATTAAAACAGAAGAAAAGCAGTTTTACAAATGAAAACATAGGTTTATTTCATACAGTATTTTCGTGATCAGTAGCTCCGGGGCTTATGATCAAAACTGCACTGTTAATAATACTACAATAATACTACAATGTAATGAAATTTTATACAAATAATTATAAAATTGTAAATGAATGAAATGAAGACAATATTCAAATAATTATTATTTTGTTTATCACTTCATTAAATACAATTTCAATTGCAGGTGTGCATAGAAAGGATTAAGATCTTAAGAGATAAGCATTTTGCATGTGATAAGTATTAATCATTTCCGTGTATTATTATAAAATTTATAGGGTGAATCTTAGCAGTCCCTGCTCGGGGGGTTTCCGACGGCCTAGAGTCACAAGAGAGATGTTGTTGGAAAGGTCTCGACAAACTGAGTTCAACGATATCATACATGATGACCAGTAAACTCGGGTTTACCGACGGGTGACCTTTGACCTCTGACCCCTGACCACAATTTTTAACCCCTACAATATATATATCGTTGCAAAGGTCTTGACGAACTGAGTCCAACGATACCACTCACGTGACCTTGAGATCTCGTGAACATATTTATTTTAATTTTTGAAATATCCTCCTTCCCTTTATATCAAGATGTTGGTAGGGGTAACTCTTTCGGGACCCGGGGGTTCTCCAACCATCCACCCCCATAATATATATATCGTTGGAAAGGTCTCGACAAGACCTTTTAAATGAGCCCATACTTGATGATCTGTGACCTCGGGTAACCCGATGGGTGGCCACTGGTCACTACCTGAATTTTTACTCTATTGATATATAAATGTATATCGTTGGAAAGGTCATGAAAAATAGTCCCAATATATAAAGCACTTGAATATCGGAAAAATTAATTTGTACATTATTATAATAATGTTTTAGACCCAAACAATGACAAAACCGTTAAAAAGATCCCCAAACGAGGAACGTCGGCCGAAGGCTGACGTGACGAGTCTGGCTAAAGCTTTGATAACTTATTAGACCCATGGTCAAGTGCTTTATATATTTGGACTATATTTCATGGGGCCACCTGTCGGGTTACCCGAGGTCACAGATCATCAAGTATGGGTTCATTTAAAAGGTCTTGTCGAGACCTTTCCAACGATATATATATTGTGGGGGTGGATGGTTGGAGAACCCCAGAGCCCCGAAAGAGTTACCCCTACCAACATCTTGATATAAAGGGAAGGAGGATATTTCAAAAATTAAAATAAATATGTTTACGAGATCTCAAGGTCACGTGAGTGGTATCTTTGGGCTCGACTCGTCAGGACCTTTGCAACAATATATATAATGTAGGGATTAAAAATTGTGGTCAGGGGTCAGAGGTCAAAGTTCACCCGTCGGTAAACCCGAGGTTACTGGTCATCATGTGTGGTATCGTTGAACTCAGTTTGTCGAGACCTTTCCAACGACATCTCTCTTATGACCCTAGGCCGTCGGGAACCCCCTGAGCAGGGACTGCTAAGATTCACCCCATTTGTGGGTGTATATGAAAAAATGACCCTTATGACTTGTTTTAATTGTATTGATTTATGTAACTTTATAAATATAATAGAAATGAACACGTGTTTAATAAGTTTATGATTAATTTTATAGAACATTTATGTTAACAATTCAAGGATATCACGTGAGTGAAAAAGTTCACGGCCTAAAGGGTCATTTACACGATGCAATTTTTGTGCAGAAATTTTTATTGCGTATTTAATGCAACAAAAATTGCATCGTGTAAATAACCCTATAGTCTCACAATAAAGGTATTTCATTTGCGAAATTCATTGAGACATGACAATGCATTATATAACTGTATAATAATGTCAATATTCATATCTAAAAATATTAACTTCTCATGGGATGTCATACAGAAGCATATAGATGTGGTGCAGTATAGAATATGATTTTCTGTACAAATACATAGTGTAAGGTTTAAGAAGAATTAATTTTAATCACTCTTAAACATCCCATGAGCAGTTAATATTTTAAGATATTAATATTGACATTATTATTAATTTATATAATGCATTGTTATGTCTCTATGAATTTCGCAAACGAAATGTCTCCATTGTCAGATACAGTCAAACTTCTTTATCATACTCTTATTCAAACAATCAATTCTATAACCGTTTAGAGTCCAATGTTCCCAAATGGTAAATATCTTTTAGTGCTTATTAATTAGTCATTTACCTATGCATAGGTAAAGGTAAATGACTTATTAAAAGGAAAATAATTATGGGCTATAAAAGGTTAACTATGTATCAATACCCTAACTAGTGACAGTTCAATACATAAGCCCTTTTTAAATGTAATGAAACGTTATATAAAGCTTAAATAATGATACTTAATAATTCATTTTTATAATACTATCACAATATTTCAATCCGTACATTTAAAACATTAAAGGTATTTGAGAAGATAGTAAAACGCAAATGTTTGATCGGTACGTACAAAATACTTATGCCATATATGAACATATGGATTTGCCTAATCGAAGATTACTGTAAAATGTAAATGATGCTAATAATCGGGCAAAAGACATTTCAATACCGCACGAAATATACACGCGGATAATGTGATGATTTGAAATTTTTGTCGTAATGTTAATGTCGCACTATTGTTTTGTTCATCTGATGCGAAATGTCCTTTATCACTTTGCTTGACAAAGTATTACATTATTACATTACACCATTGTTACAGATACGAGAATATTAAATGCTTATTGAAACATGAGTTTATCCATTTCCAACAATTGATCATTAGGATTATTATTGGAAATTGTCTAATTTAATAATACTTTGAGTTAAGTTATTTTTTTGATGATTTAATTAGAAATGGTTCGACCAACAGTGGTGCAATGAATGCACCGAAACCAAATGAAAAGTGAAGTGTCTGCATTAAAGGTCCATACTCTTTACCCCAAATGTTAAGATATCATATGTTACCACTGGTGATGATTATTCGGCCGTAAAGTTAACATAAAACAAAGTTTATCGCTAATCATATTAGTGTGTGACTCCATGGTAGAGTGACAAATGTCCCTGCCAATATTTCAGAAAAATAGCATTATAAAGGGCACAAAGGTTAATGGGAGAAGCCCGAAGAAATCGCATTATTGGCCATAGCGGTGTCCAAATACCACATAAGACCATAAATAAATAAAGGACATAATACTCTAAAATTTAGAATATTTACTTTGATTATAGTCATTTTAACTCAAAAATTTCTAACACTATATAGTGGATATGTTTATTAATTATATTTGTTAATAAGATATTTCATTTTAAAACTTCTCGCAAATTCTTTAGATAATTATATAACTAATTCCTGTGGATATATGTGAAGAGATGATTGACAGGGTAAACATATGCAACGATTTCTAAAGATTTTCTCAGAAATGTTTATCATATCACATGAATTGTTGCTTCGAAGTCATTGAACGCAGGAACAATATCTGAGATATAAAAGGACTGAATTGTCTAATGTGTGAAATAATATTGTTATCGCATCCTTTATATGTCTTTAATGAAAAATCTTTTCCATTAAATTAACAGTATTGTGAAGAAAGGATTATCTCCATTGTTATTATGAACCAAGAAGAGGAAGGATATTGTGAAGGAATCAGAAGATGGTTGTTTGACTATTCAGTCGAGCGCAAAACCAGAGTCCGAAAGAATTATTGTCTCGGATTCACGTTTAGGATACTTTTTGTGTTGATTATTGTTTTAATCGTGCTATCTGTGATCCTAAGTAATGGATACACGAAGCAAAGTCACGAATTCATATCAAGAGTGGAATTCGGTATCTTTAGTGGGATAAGAACTTCTTTTGCAGCGGACGAATTCTATGATCATTACACTCGAGGGAGCGATAATTGGAAACATTATAATAAACAGTGGGATCCCGTGGATTTAGTAAACAAATTCCCCAACGAAATTCAGGTGACAACGAACATCGCCATCACCGAACAAATAGAAGACGAACTATGCTCTGATAATTTACTGTTTTATCCAAAAAGTGTGTCCCTCATATCCGCTTGTGGAAAGGCCTAACATGGGTTGATAAAAATTGCCACTTATGGTCAATCTAGATAAATAGTATTTTGTTTAATAATAGTTTCAACAATGGAAGTCGCGTATTTTGTGATGCATGTGCTTTTAAAGTCAAAATTTCAGTTTTCCCTATAGGATTTCGATTATAATGCATATATTAGAAATGGCCACACTTTGATTGACCATAGTAACGGAACGGAGCAACGGACAAAGGTCAGTGAGGTATCAATGTAAAGGTAATTCAAAGGAGAATTGAGGACAGTATTAGTTATGTAGGGGTGTTCACAGGAAAAACGCACAATTTTAGTGTCCGTGATTTTACGTAGTACTGGTCAAGCACTTGATCAACATTTATTATTGCGGTCAAAATAAGTAATAATAGACTCAACAATAATTATGAAATAACTAAAATTGAGATGTTCACGGGCGTTATTATTTTACAATTTTTAAACTTTCACTACGAAAACCGGTAAATTAATCATAAAAAATTTATTTAAAAGTGGACAATGGTCATTTAAGTGGAATAGGGGCAAACATTGTATGTCATCCAATATAATAAAGTATAAAATATTTCATTTATCTTATATTAGTAAAACTGTTAATATTAGTAATTTTTACCATATTTTATTTTATATAATATTAAAAATAGTAAAAAATTCGATTTAATTATAAATGCAAAAACAATAATTGTTATTAATTATATTTGTTAATAATAAATTTATTTATAAACTATGTTTGTCCCTGTTTATATTTATTCATAAATGATCATGTTACTTTCAGTTGACCAGTAGTGGCCATTTGCAAATCATTATAATTTTTACAAAAATTGTCTATTATAAAAATCCTGCGCATATCTCTACTTTGATTATTGATTATGACACTATACAAAGTCTTCTGTTAGAAAATATTAAATTGACTAATGGTCATATATATAATATACTATGTTATGTCAACTGAAAGTAGCATGATGATCATTTATGAATAAATATAAACAGGCAAACATAGTTTATACTGGAAATCCTATTGGGAAAACTGAAATTTTGACTTTAAAAGCACATGTATCACAAAATATGTGATTTCAATTGTTGAAACTTATTAAACATAATACTATTTATCTAAATTGACCATAAGTGGCAATTTTTATCAACCCATATTAGGCCGTTGCACAAGCGGATATGGGGGACACACTTTTTGGATAATACTGTATTAGATAATAGCCGATTCGAACACTGTAAATGTGACAAAGGTGCATTGAATGTTCACGGGATTCGGACGGGAAAGTGCGTTGAGGTTCGGTCGATCTCTGATAAAATAAAAAAAATCCCAGTGATAGTTAATGGGACTATTAAAATAATTGATATAGTGACCAATCCTAGGACATGTGAAATTAGAGGTATCGTGTAAAGATAACTTATGCCAATTTAACACTAAATTTCAGAATGATATACCGAAACAGAATTTTTAAAGATTTTTTTCTCTTAACACATTCATAGGGTGGTGTCCTATACCAGAGGTTTTTGCGCCACTTAAGGATAAAACTAAGGCGGTGCTCATCGATACCCAAGACTTAGCCCTATCGGTCCAAAATTATGTTTATTTCCCTCAATACAATATTACCCTCGACAATTTTTTCAAACTCCACAAAATGAGAAAATTATCAAAGATTGACTGTCGATACCACCCTCTAACAGCCCCATGGTGTCCCTATTTTACTCTCAAAGAAATCGTTAATAATTTCACTTTGAACGATAACATACAATACAACGATTTGGCAATTTACGGCGGCACCATTCAAATTTCAATAATTTGGAGATGCAATATTGGAGGGTTCTGTTTATGGGATAAACTCTGTTGGTTGAAACCCAATTCACTCTACGATTGTAGTCCTGAATATAAATTTCACCGTACTGACTCCACAGCCAAATTAGACCAATCTAATAAAGTTAGAAGAGTAGAAATCTATCCATTTGTATATTATTATAATAATGGCAAAACGCGCAGTTATCACAATACTTATCGCATCAGATTTCCGGTATCAGTATCGGCTGAGATTAATCACACGGATATAAACAACGCCATAACTGAATTCGGCGCTAAAATGTCATTCTTAACGTTGTATTCTGCTATATTCTTCTTTTTCGTTACCTCGTGCTGCTGCGCATGCTGTTTCTCGCGCTGCAGTGAGAAATGCTATGAGTATTGTTCAAAATACAGGGTTGAGTCGGATCATCTCGAACTGTACAAAGTTGTGACATATTCACTCCCTCCGAAGAAAGATAAAATTAAGATAAATGATGATAAACAAGAACAGGAAAAAGGTCAATCGATTGAGCATGAAAATTTGGAAAATAATCGCCATAGTCAAACGAATGACGTAGAACTTAAAAACTTTGAAGATATGACTGAAGATAAAGTTCAATTAGTAGATCACATTCAATAGTACTACGGTCTGTTCTCATCATTCGTCTTACATTTTAAGTTTTAAATATTATCCCAATTAATTTCGGGTTTTAGGTTAACTTCGTTCCAAAACTCGACAAATTTATAAAATGTGCCATTTTAGTATAAAACTACATTTTTCCGTATTTATTAAAACTGAACACTACCGTTTTTATAATTTTTAAATTTATTAATTATACATTTGTGGTCTTTAAATTTAATGTTTTTAAAGAAATTATATAACTCATATATATGTTACTTGTATGTATTACTTATTTTACTTATATGTAAACAGTATTTTAGGTATTAATGTTTTGACTAACGATATGGTAAGAGATGTAAGTGAGAGGGAAATGATCCCTTCTGAGGGGTCGGTTAGCCTAAGTTTCTGAGATTTGAAGATCAGGCATTAAGGTTTTGAGTAATAAATGTAATCAAAGGTCAAACACACTATTAATTTACTATCTGTACACATCAAACACAAATACACAGGTTTTAAATATAATACAAAAAATTTATATTTAATTATTATTATATATCTTTATATGAAAATAACATGTGTATTCATCCAACAGAATTGTTAAAATGTATTCATTAGAAGTATTCATTTATTAAAATCAATATAAAATTTTTTGTATTAAAATATTTAAATGATTACTAAATATAAAAGGTATGATAATAACTTATTTTACAAATACTATCAGCATTAATAACAAAATTTTTGAATTTCTAGTCTTTCATATTTTATTATTTATATTATTTATCTTCGTAATAATTAACGCGCTCAAATGTCTAACATCAGATGATATTTATCCATATAAATGCCATGAAATTGGCAAAAAACAATCAATTATTTGTAATTGAAGTACATTTACTAGTGAATTATTGACAAAATCTTTATAAAAGTATTTCTTAATCCTGATAATATCATTGAATATGAATCATTTCATATTAATAGTACTTCAGTAAAAATAATAAATAAAAACATAATTGGAAATGCAAAATTTAACACATATTGATCCAATAGCATTTAATTCATCTTCAAATTACACTTCTATTGTTACAATACGCAACAATACAAAATTAACGGGAAAAAGTTTGTTTGAATTGGCAAGTAATATGCAACATGTACAATTGACTTTTCGAAAAATAATATCACTATAATATGCCAGCGACCATTTGAACCTGAAAATATAACTAATAAAGTACCACTTTATGATATATTAAGTTCTAATAATTTTAGATCACAGTCTCAAATTGACATATCACATTCCTAAATTATTTATTAAAATTATTACTTTTTAAACAAATATTTACTTTATTTATAAGCATTCTAACCATACCGTTACAAGTACTATTAAAACATACGCCAAATGTATTGTTTAATACTGTGATTATTGATTAACTATAAAAATTAATATAGAATTTGTAATAATAATTTATTATTATTAAATTAAATAATTGTTTTATTACACCTCAATTTAAATTTATTTGTCATTTCCCAAAGAAAATTATTCAGTAATTTTATATTCATTGTTAATATTGCTTTTAATATCATATAATTTAATTTAATAATTTACTAAAATCGCAATCGGCATTAAGTAAGTTAATGTTTTACATTTAAAGTAACACTTAATACACTGATATTACACATTTTTAACTCTTTCATGCATATTTTGTGTCTCTTTAATAATAACACACATAATTTAAATAATGAATATTACGATTATCATTAAATTTCATTTATAATTATTTGTTTATATAATATTAAATAACATACTTTAGCGACAGTTTTCGCGACACCACCATAACATTTGCCATCTCTAATTGATTGTTCACTGCACGCGTTTCCGTGCGAATCAAATGGTGCAAAATGTAAGTGAAAATCATTGTTATGAACAATCGTTAAATTATACGCATCAACACATGTAATGATACCAAAAATTTGATGTAAAATAATTACACAGAATATTGAAAATAATTGCATTTTAAATATTAACAATTTTTCATTGTTGATCATTGTTGTTGATCGAGTATATTATTACACGATGTGATCATATTATGAGTATAATTAAATTCCATTTCAATATCTAAATCTTTATCATGTGATAAATTATCATAATTACGATGTTCATTGTTGTCATGATTTATTACGGTGTGATTATGATACTACAAATACTGTACACGACAATAAAAAATTGATTTAAATTTCAACAAAAATTGATTTAAAAAAATATAAAAATCATACATGTCACAAATTAATATTATAATATTTAAAATATGCTAAAATTAAAATAAAGAGTATTAGCAATTACTGCAAAACCGTTTAAATCACACTTTAGATGAGCACATAATTATGTCTCCAGTTTTATGTTAATCTATAAAATTGTTAGCATAGTAACGTAGTTATTATACAAAGATTGATTTGGTTATCTTTTATAACTGTAAATATACTTAATTAGTTCCCAATTTCCTATCATTATATCCATGAGTGTATAAATACTAAAGTAGTTTCACCATGAATCAGCAATAAATTCAAAGTTATTTATTTATTTAATCGATTAGCAGATTATACTAAACTTCGTATAATTATAAAAGATTAGTAATTGATATATAATTAATAAATAAGCAGTTGATATTAATCAGATAATGATATTTTTTATTACTTGTTTTTCGACCCCTCCCCCTAAAAAAAATCATTTTGACAAAATCAAAAATCACACATTTCCTGTAAATCACAATAAAATTTAATTGTTTTGTTTTTATTTTTCTTTTAAGGGTAACTGCAGTTAAAAATGACAAAGTTTGTGTAAAAAATCATGCGATAATAATGATTATATTATAATGATAATTAGAGCCCGAAAAAATGCTTTTTAACTTAAAAAGTGTTAAAAACGTAATTTTAACACTTAAAATTAACAGCATTAAATGCATAATTTTGTCATATTTAGAAATAAATGACATAAAAATCAGTATCTTAAGTGAATAAAATTGAAATATTAAATATTCGTGTGTATTTTTAATTTTTATCCTTTAAAATTAAAAAATCTCAAACTGCGCATTAACACTTTTTAAGTTAAAAAGCATTATTTGCGGGCTCTAATGATAATATACAAAATAATTATAATCTATGATACAAAAGGTTTTTAAAAATACAAAATGCATAATATTTGAAATTTCCATAGTCTTTTCCCATACAAATTTTTCATAGTGTCACGACTTAATATATTAACACATTCCGTTTTAAATCCATATTTTTAAAACACAAACGATTTAAATGATCAAAACATTAGCATTTGCATTCGAAAATTACACATTAATGCATATGCAGCATTAATTTTATAAAATTTAACTCACTTATTATTATAAATTTTTTAATTAAAAATATTTAAGTACTTATTTATTACCTAAAATAAAACATATTTATAGTATTTTGATAATGGTCTAATGTGTTACCTACCATGTATATTGTGTTACCTACCACATACCACTTTACCGTATTTTTCCAGTAAAGAACCGAATAACTAACGACATACTAAATATAAAACGTCGCTCACGCGACGTTCCGAGGGAGGACAGACGAGTCCGGCACTCCTAACTCAGGTCGGTCCATAAGGATAACTTACCTCTCGGCCATAGACCAAGTATTTTGAAGGAATTCTTTGTGTGGGCTCATTTAACAAG
>JAQIWM010000095.1:0-15138 GCA_034695285.1 Eniochthonius minutissimus | reverse complement strand
GTGAGAGAGAGAGAGAGAGAGAGAGAGAGAGAGAGAGAGAGAGAGACTGTATTAACATAAAGCTAATTGAGAACGAACACAATACCCAACTCTAGTAAGTTTATGTTTATTAACTCATACCTGTACATGAATATTAAGAGATACACTCATTTAAAGGGTGTTGCAAATGCAGAATCTAAATGAAGCCAAAATGTACACTCCGCATGCAGTAAATTGTGCTGTTTTTTCGGGAGAAATAACCACTTTAAGGGATGGATGAGATGTTAGAGGGGAGAACATTGTTAAAAGAGCCCAAAATTCGGGTGCCCCTTTGGGCAGTATATTGCAATGGTGCAACTTTTTGAGGTGAGATTACTACTTTTTGAAGGATCCCAAAAAAATAAAAGACGCAAAAGAAAAAACAGGTTTAGGCATAGGTTTTGTGTACACTCTGTATACATACAATAACTTTACGATTGGTGTTAGAGTTTTAATGATTTTTCTGATACTAAAGGCATTATTATTTACTTTTTTCTTTTACTTTACTTTGAATATAAGTGTGTTACCGTTTTGCTAATTTACTAGAAACTTATAATGATTAAATTTATTATTAATTCATTTGAACAAAAATGAGAACATATGAGTATATTATCAAATACATGTATACATGTATTGAAATTGATAGAAAATCCTTTTTTAATTAATTTTTATTTAATCGTACATTTTTGAATGATATGAGTAAAACGATAATAGGCAAATACGGATAATACAGCACATTTACCTGTATTATACCTGTTACTGGTTTATGAAAAGAAACCTCTATTTTCAACATAATTCTTGAGGTGATTCTGATCATAGAATTGATAATGTCTTTGCGTGTAATATATATCATGTGATGACGGATTTAAGAACATATGCAGTTTCTCGTTTCACGAGTTTTATATAAGTATTATAATAATGTAACTTTTAACTTTTATGACTTAAAAGTTATAAATTTAACTTTAATATTATTAAGGCTTTGGTTTTTTTGTTTTTATAAAAAGAAACAGCCTTAAAATTGCCCGTCTCAAGAACTGGCGTCAGAAAGATAATTGAGATCACCATCGCCATCACCATCACCATCATCATCATCATATTCATCATCATCAACATCCATAAAATCATCATCAATAATATTTCGTATTCTCACCCCATTCATTCATATGACGATGGATTTAAAAATAAATATAAACTTAATTTATAGATTGAGTTATATTTAAAAATTATTTTATAAAATACACCATCAGAATATATAATTATAATTATAGTTAAATGCGGAAAGTTTTAGAATAAAATTATTATTGTATTATATTTATTTAATAATAAGAAATAAATTGAGAATGTAATTTTTTATTTTTAATCATTTATTTTATATCATTTTTTTCAATAATTTTTTCAATTAAAATTTTTCAAATTAAAAATCATTGTCTAATTCAATGATATTTACAATAATTATAATAATAATAATATATAATTAAAAAACTTAAAATAATTTGTAATTTTTTGTATTTGTATTTTGTGTACATAATTATTAAATAATTAATAATATAATTTACACATTTTGTATCATTTTTTTGTGACATTTTAATTAAATCCACATTTTTGTCGATAATAATAATGTTGAAATTATTTTTAAATGAAATTTTACATAAATATATTTAAAAATAATATGAGAGTGATAAAAAAGGTGCACGCATGGAAAATGTAATTTAAAAAAAATGTAATTAATAATAATAATAATGAAAATTAATAATAATTTGAAAGAGACGTTGGACTAGAAAAGGTTAACTAAAAAATACTAAAAATTAATTAAAAAAATTACTAAATTATGAGCATGAAAAATGAAAAAATGCCTTTTCATAAAAAGCTAATTGTGAGTGTGTTAATCGCAAAATGATATTTTTAAATTAAATTAATATTAATTTAATGCTCGAATTTAGTTATTACCGTCAAAAATGTGGATTCAAAACGCCGGTGAAATTAAAAAAAAATCATAATAATAATTAATAAATACCGAATATTTATAATTAAAAAATATTATATTCGATAATCGATGATCGGCAAAGAGTTTTTTGCTTAAAATAAGATCACAATATTCATTTATATAACAATTATTATCTCATTTTTTTAATTAAAAAGAGAGACAAAAAATTCAATTTAATAATAATGAATGACTAGGATGGGACTTGTTCATGGGGCGGGCATTGTTTACTAATTAATTATATATATCACATGATTCAGTTTATATATATTATAAACAGCATTTTGTTTGTAAATAATAATGTAATTTTATTATTGTAAATAATAATAATAATCAAAACCCTAAAACAAGTCCTATACCTATACGATGACGAAATCACGAAAAAAAATTAATCATTTGTAAATTCAAATTAATTTTATAAAATTGGTTCCTAAAGCTACCTAATGAATGAGTCGCACCAATTAATTAATTACAATAATCAATAATCAAATTAAAACGCGAGTTGCACATTACTATCATAATCATAATATTTCCAAAAATTATTATCCATTCACTAAACGTAATACATAATAATTCATCATCACCAATATTTAATAATAATAATCATTATTATTATCTTAAAAGATAAAATCATCGCCGCGACGGATAAATCGATTGATAAATTGATTATTATATCAATAATCACATTTATTTACAATCTTTTTGAAGGATTCATATTTTGTTAAAAAATAAGCGCAATAAAAAGGGGCATTTTCATTTAATTTGAAATTATTCAGAGAAATAAAATTTTAAAAAAAAATTAATAATAAACTCAAAATTAAAAATTGGGGATTAATATAAACTTTGACCTTTAACAATGAAATACCAAATAAACCTCTGCCGGAGAAGCGTATGAATTAAAATGGGGGAGGGAATTATTAAACGGGAGGATTAAAGAGAAAATGGGAGATGATGACCATAACCTGATGGTCATTGAATAACCTGAAAGTCATCAATAAAAATCACGGTGAACTGAGACTTCGATAAAGTTTCTTTTTTGATAATCGATACAACTCTGAGAGTATAACGGATTCTTTACCAAATAATTTATTCTCAACGGTGTCGATCCATGATGATGATGCACGTTTCAATGTTAAATACATTTCGAATGTTGCGACTGTCGTATGATCACCCAAATGTACTTCTCCCATACGACGACATTGTGTCTTTTCTTCAATGTTAATATAAAGGACACACCCCCGAAGACCGCACGGTTCAGTCTCAGCCATTTCTACAATGTCCTGTGATATTTGTTGTGTTAACATTTGAGGAATGAGGATCTCAGTGCATGTCAATAGTTTCGATTCTTTGGCCTGTTTAAGGGTCATTTCAATCTTTTTTGCCAAATATGACCCGTGTTGGTCAGTGTCATACGAGGTTATGGGCACTGATACTATAATAACAGTAAAATTTATAAATTAATATTTATTAACATTTTGTTATTTTTATTTTTAAAAATTATTATTTTATAAAATTATTTTTATTTTTAAAAATATTTTTATATTTATTATCATATGCTTATTCAGTTATTATTATTAAAGATTAAATTATCAAAAATTAAATGAGATTTTAATTATCAAATAAGTAATGTTATATTATTAATAAACATCCGTTTTAATAATAATAAATAATTCATTATTTTACACCTCTCATTAAATATATGCGTAAAAGAACGGAATTAATGTGTACATAAATCAATTACTTATATACACACATATGATATCCTTTAATAATGAATAACATTAACTTTAAAAGAATTATTATTGAAACATTATTCTTAAATATGTAACACTATAAGTTTGTAACACTATAACTGTGTAAAAGTTATGCATTAAAGAAAATAAAGTTATGAATGAATGAATTTATAATATTACGCCATTACTTTGAATGTAATCCCAAACTAAAGCACTGATATCATATTATAAAAATAATATTTAATAAAATTCTTTTAAAATCCAATCCCATTTCGTATATTAATACACATTCCATTATATCATATGATTTTCTGTGCATTCATCACACACACACATATATCTATATATACATATCCGATGAATGCACAGAAAATCCGATGGAAAAATCCTCCGGAGTTTGTGCAGAAAGAGCGACACTCTGTTATATTGTTGTATAACTCTCTTATCAACAACAATATTACAGAGTGAGTAAAAGGTATTGATTTTTGGCGTATGAAAAACAACTCTCACATTGAGCATTAAAGTACACTCTCTGTATATACACATATAACTATACACAGTGAATAAGTATAGAGAGAGTCCTCTCAAAAAAATAGAGATTCAGAAAATAGCTTTTTGGAGATGTGTTTTGTTCCCAAAGGGAACACTCACAAAATATGTTATTAATAGTTTATTACTGTGTAACTTGTAACGGGCAAAAAACTCAATTAAAAGTAAATAATGTCATCGTTTATTATTAATAACAATATGGAAATGAAATTTTTATATTAAATTGCCATTACATTCAAATCTCAAAATAATACTTTATCAAAATATAAATTTAATATCCAATGTTTTGAGAAATTAATCGAAAAAAATCGCAAAAAATAATTAAACGCTAAAAATAAATCGAAATGACATCGCAACACCATTGGGAAACAGCACTATTTATTGATGAGGATGCGAAGCAATTGATTTGGAACAGAGATGAGCAATACAATGACAATGACAAAGAGAGAGACTCAAAGAGAGAAAAGAGAGGAGAGAGAGAGGAGAGAGAGAGAGGAGAGAGAGAGAGGAGAGAGAGAGAGATTTTGTGAGTGAGTGGGAGAGAGAGAACAGAGAAATGAGGAAAATCTCCAATTGATTTTGTAGAGGATGAGGATGTGGATGTTGTCAACTGTTAGTACACAGGGATTTAACATCACGGGGATTTTTTTGAGGGATTTTCTTTTGGATGAGAGAATGAGTAATGGTAAAAGAGGAAACGATTCATTTATTGGTCTGATGATGATGCAACTGAATCATAACCAAAAAACTAACAGAGGATTATAAATAAATAAAAATAAAAAAAATAATAATTCTCTCATTGTATAGTTAAGGCTTTGGCTTTGGTCATTCTCTCATAATAAGTAAATGGGGCTCCGCCACTGTATTGTGTATGGGGACACACACACACACACATACAACAATTGCATTGAATAAACAATGATATACAAAACAAAGAAAATATTAAAAAAAATAACAATTAAATGCATGATTATTAAAAGAAAATAATAAAAAAAAGAGATACAATTATATCCCACAAATGTAAAGACAATAATTATAAGACCGTAATTAAAGTTTTTAATTATTCATAAATCACAATGCAAACAATGGAAACATTAAAACGGAGAAAAAAATCATTACTTTTGTATCATTATTATTAACTTTAAATATGTTTATATGTAACTTTTTTATGTTTAAAAATATTATATTATTATTAAATAAATATATAATTATCATTTGTTATGTTAAGATTTTAATAATAATATAAAACCGTCTTTTAATAAAACGTTATTATAAATACAAATTTTAATAATATTAAATTACACTTTAATTATGATTTAAATGTAATTTTTAATAAAATTTAATAAAAAAAAATCATTAACAAAGAACTCACCATCGATATCATTGATTTTCTTTCCCAAAGACAATGGTCCATTCTTCACCGGTGATGATGATCGTTGACCATTTACCAGTGTTAAGTCATTGTTAACAATATTACGATCGTCATTCTTTTCACTGATGACACCCGAACCATTGACCAATGATGGTGATTGCTGTTGACTGTCGTGTCGTGTTCGCGATCGGCTTTTTATTGGTACCGATGGATATGAATACGAATGATCATTGACAATATCACCATTGACCAATGTATTGACAGTATTGACACCGCCGCATTTACCGGTCGCGGCGGAACCGAAATTTAAATTTATTGAATTGTGATGATTGTTATTATTATGATGTTGATTATTGTAATGATGATTCACATTCACATATGACGATCGATTTGATGGTGAATAATGATTATTACGATTATGATGATATTGGTGATGATGACCGCTGAAGAGATGAGATTCGCGAACGCCAAAAATTAATGATTCGCATCCATTCGATGGTATTATATAAGATGTGTTTGTCATGATCAATTGAAAATATATTCACTTTTAATTATAATTAATAATAATTGAATAATATAATAATATAATAATAATAAACAATGTTAAGAATAGACTCAGACACAGCAAACAGCTGATCGCATATGTGTCTCTCTCTCTCTTCGTCGGTGCTATTATATGACTGTGTATTGTATGTGTGTGCACGATGCTGAGTCGAAGAGAATCGAAGAACCAACTCTATTATGGGATGAACCAATGATAGGAGTGTGACGTTTAACGGACCAATCACAAACCCCATAGCAACTCACAGCCCAACATATGGAGTTCAACGAAAGGCATTAGAGATCGAAACGGTCATTCTATATATATATTTACTTTATAATTATCAATATAACTTTTTAAATTATTTTATCGTTTATTATTTTATATTTATTTTATCATTATTAAATGTCTTAAATGATTTTTTTTTCATTTTTGCATTAATTAACGCGTTATATAATTTTATGTTAAACGCTTATATAATGTGCAATGCTCATTTCCGGGATTTATCATCACTTTACCGAATGATATTAAATAAAAAATATATATATATATTTTGTTATTATTGAATAAATTGTGATTATTTCAATAATTCCGGTTCAAAATGAATTTATAATTAAAAAAATTTTGTTTAAAATGAATATTATCATCGTCACGATGGTGATATTATTCACGCAATTTTTGCATTAATTACACGGCCGTGTAATAATATTTTTGACATAAACTATCACAAAGTTCGGTGTTTATCTCTAATTCGCGTGTCACTATCATCTCCTTACAATGCCCTTGTGGTGACTTTGTGTCTGCCCCCATTTGCCCCCCTAATTTCAGCATTTATTGCTCTGCACGTGTTCAGCCCTTCCCTATGCTCTCTTATAGAGTGAGAGAATATATTATATTTTTGGGCATTCAATAAAATAGAAGTTTAAAATTTCATTTTCAAATCAATTACAATTACTATTTCAATACAATAATAATATATTATTAATTTTTTTAACACTAAAAAATTGTTGATATTTAATTGTTATTTATGAAATGACATTTATTATTTTGATAATGATTATACTTAATCGTTATCAATATTTGTAATATGTTTACTTGAAACTCTATTGTTAATAACGAAAAATATAATGTATGTGCGGATTACAGTCTCTACACACATTAATCGCTGTTAAAGGAAAAGATACACACATATAACACGAAAAATATATTTATAATATAAAGAGAAAGAAAAAATATCTCAAACTCTATTGGGAATATATTACATTACATTAAAAGAAGAAAAATATTATACATTATAATACATTTATCAAACTATTGATATTGCATAGATATTGCATAGAATAGGGGGCAATTGAAACGGGGGGATTCAGTGATGCACCCAAAGGCAGTTCGAAAAAAAATTGCAATTTAATAATAAAACAAAAATGCATATAATAAAAAAGAAACAAATTCTTTAACAGACTGTGGTGTACAGTAATGTTTTATGTATTAAGGTACAGAGTGAGAAATGCACAAAAAAGTTTTTAATAATAAAAGTTTTGTATCTTTTTTCCGGAGTACGGAACTGTACAAATGCAATACGATGCTTTTTTATTTTTCAATTTATAAATTTAATTTAATTTTCAAACTTTGAGTTTTTTACTAAAAAAGTAAAATAAAAATCCTTTTTTAGCATAAAATTGCAATTTTATTATAAAACAATTGCATGTATGCGTTTTGGATATAAATATCGACATAAAAACCATATCTTTAGAATAATAATAAACTTATATATATACAAATTTTTTTTTTAATTAAATATTAATATTTTTTATTTTAAAAAAATAATTTAAATATAAATATAAATAAATGATTTTTTAAAAAGTTATTTATGTATTTAATAAATTCTCTTCTCATATGTTTTTGTTATAATATGGTTTATTATGGTGTTTTTTTACAATATTTATTTTTTATTGCATTTATAATTTTATTATTATTAAAGAAAAATGTTGCATTTAAATCGATATGTAATTTTAATATCACGGAATTTTATTTTTCGCATATTTTTTTCATAAATATTTTTTTTATATAAATTTTTTTATATAAATTATTTTATATAAATATTTTTTACAAAATTAACACATATCACTAAACTCCAATAACTAAATCCCAATGTTCTAAATTAACATGAAAAATGCGAATTTCGTAATTATTTGCAATAAAAATATTATTAAAAAATTATGTGTGTATATATTATTTTTTAGCGCGTAATTTAATCTCTTTATGAAAAAAATCTGAAAAAATCTGAAAAAAAATTATTAATATTTATCTCATGTTTCTTATGCCACAGAAAACTCCTGATTATGGAATGTCAATTTAATGTTTAATGTTTATAAATTTAAATTTTAATCTCTAATCTTTAAACTCTAAACCCAAAACTACACCATTATCATTAAAAGCAATAATTGAAACGGTGAAATCCCTTTTCGAGTGTCGGTTAATCTCTTCGCATATATCTTTGACCATTCCCCTCACGGCAATTGTCGTACGTGCCGATTATCGGCTCTCAATACACTGTTACACGTTTATCTGTTACACGTGTGTACCGTTTTTAATTACGTATATTTTAATTTACATTTTAAATCGTAAAATAACAAATAAATCACTATAATAATAAATCTCTTTATTTTATTTATTTTCTTAATTAAAATGTTTTTCTGAAATAAAATGTACACGTCAATGAAATCGAAATATATACCGATGTTAAGTGTAATGGATGTACATTGTAAATAGTTCAAAGTGTACAATGTATAGTGAAATGTGTGTATATTACACTTCAAAAAGTGGGATATGTTTAGAATTAGGCATTTGTCAGACACTCTTTTGCAAACAGACACTAGTGATAGGCACAGACACAGACAATGGGCACGTGAACCTATGGACTTATGTTTTGATCATTTTACCCTAATTTTTTGTCATATAAAAATATATTTAATATCAATCGATAGATATATGTATACATAAGTATTGCATATTCAGATATATTATGTAATATAATAATGTCGCGTCACTATTAAAAAAAGCGATGCTGCGAATTACGTAATAATTAAAGAAAATCTCTGTATTCATCGCGTGTGACACGCGCACGCATAATATCCATAGGAACATTCTGAATCTTAACAGTAAAAAATAGTTAAAAATATCCGTTAAATCCTTAGTCCCCCGTAAACCCCCCTCACAAGTTGCTAAGGCATGTATTAAATTACGTGAATGCAAATAAATAATCGGATTAAATTACAACTCAAATGTAATATATTTTTAGTGAAAATGCACTTAAAACGTGCATTTAATCGCATTAAATAAAATTGCATTTAATATTGCATGTAATATTACAGTGCATTTTCATTATAAAGTAATAAATAATTACATTTATAACGCATTAAAATTAAAAGATACCGCTAAAATGAAAATTTTAAATTAAATTAAATATTATTAAGTATTATTTATTAATATAACAAAGTTTTTAAACTTTTAAAAACTTTTCCGGTCACTTTCGGGACATCGGCAAATAAATAGCGGAAGGAAATGATTTTAAAAAAACGGGAATACACCCTAAAAGTTCCATAAACAATAAACTGCCCCTTTTAAAATTATAATTCTCCGTATAAAATTATATAATAATAACCGTATAAAAATACAATAAAATACTCATCGAAAATAATGCAAAGAAAATAACAATAATAATAAAAAACAATAAAATAAATTAAAATAATAGCAAAATCCATATCCTAACAGAGTGAACAAAACAACAATACATAAGCATCCCAAAAGCAATGGCACACCGACCAAATACAATAACGCGCATAAATATGTGCAATAAGCGCATGAATATGTGCAATGAGCGCATAAAATTGTAAAATTCAAATCTCAATCCGCATTATATTATTATTATTATTATGTAATAATAGAACAATGGCCATTTCTGGTTATAATAAAAAGAAAAGGCACAACCTTTTGCCTTTGGGGCAATATTATATACTTCGGGGGTCCTTTTATTTTATACGTTTAATATGTATTTCAATGCATTATAATGCATATACATACAGTACAGTGTATAGTGAAAAAAGAGGGGACCTCAAATGGAAGAATCAACTTGTTTCTGACACACAATACACCATTAGCATTTTTCTAACCATTAACAATCAGGTGATGTTCCATCCATTACCATCAGGTGCTAGTACCTGAAGAAGAGAAGTATATGCAATGTATGGTGTGTGTACACTCAAAAAAGCAGGATATGGATATTTAAAACCGGTTCTTTTGCTCAATTTTCAACTATTTTTTTAACACTATAACAGGTTCCAGTATATGTGTACTCATACACTTTGTACTATGCAATGTGTACAGTTCTCTTAAAAAATAAATTAACTCTCTATAAGATAGAGAAAATGCTGCTCCAAAAGGAGTGGTCCCTTAAGATCTAAGACATGGCATCATAATTCATTTTTGAAGCAATTGTTAAAGAAGTTGTGAACAGCATTATACCAAAACACGATGATGCTTATCTTTTAGTTTCTTTCCTTTCCAATGGATTCGTGTATCTCAAGGATGAGGATGGATGAGGTTTTCTCCCATAATGACCTTCAGAAGGGCCTTAAGGGCCTAACATCTGACTCCAGGGCTAGGAATAGGGACGAAAAAGCCATATGAGATGCTATAGTTCATATCATTTTCTGTTCATCCTATGGCTTCCAATCCATGGTTATGTGGAAACTTTACATTGTAAAGTATACACTGTAAACAGAAAAAGTCCACAGTAAACATATGAGATCTAGAATTGGACAATAGAAATGATATTTAACAGTAAACAGAAACTATTTTTAGCAGAAATTAGCTTTAAATGTAGGTCCTAACATATGAATTGGGTACTTTTCCAGTATATTCTGTACTAGTATATTCCCCATTTGAAAGTTTCCATAAAACTTCTTAGCGTATGGGTGAGAAGAGGGGGAAGAGAAATCACTGGAAAAAAGCAGGGGTATGCATTACCATGAAAAAGAATAAATTCGTTCCTAGTAACAGTGAGTTTTTCAGTGTAAGACCCAAAGATGACGAAGCCCCAGAGACCCGATTGGGGATCAGATAAAGAGGGGACTATGGGTACAGGGGTGAGGACGCTTTTTTGACAATAACTCGCAAATGGATCTCTCACTGTTAAAAGAGAGAGAGGAACTGAAAGAGATTCGCGTTTATTCGAAATTGAAAACTTTTAGCATCGCATATTATATTGTATACCATGGTATTGTTGTAATGAAAATGGGTATACCCTCTTTTTTCTTATGCATATGCAAAACGATTTACGCGTACATAAACGAAAGAAAATGCCGAGAAACGTTTTGGGTCTTATCCCAAAAAAGGGGTCCTCTTTTAAGAAAAGACTTTTCCGGAGTACGGTCAGTACCGTTTTTAGTGAAAAAAATACGACAAAAAATTAAATATATACATATAAAAAATCACAGACCATCTGTAGTAAGAAACGTATATGCATATGACAGTACAATAAGATTTTGTAATGAAAAACAGGGAATTATTTTTTATTACAGGGGAAGTCATTGTTCATTTCCCCCCTTCACATTTTGTGAGGCAATTTTCTTCCATATGAATCATGCATGGCAACAATAAGATAGGTCTTAAATCTGGAGTTACGTTACTAGTATCTTAGTTAAATGCCTAATATGAAGCAATATTATATTGCAGATAATTAATTCATTTTCTTAAAAATAATTGCATAATAATTAGTAACTGTGATGAATGAACAGTTTTTTATATTATTTTCTAATGACCATTTTAAAGGAAATTAAATTCTTATATTATTACATAAATAATTTATTATCGTAAAATAAAAACTGTAAAAATATAACTGTGACTAAATTTAGTAAAACATTTTCCTTAAACAGGGAAATGATTTAATTAAATATCACCATCACGTGATGGTGATAATAATTATCATTAAAATGTAAATAGAGAAAAATTATTTAAAGTGATATTCATGTGTATTTATATCAAAATTTATTTATTTAACCAATTTAATAATATATAAATACGTTAACTATAGATACTATAGAATAGATGTTTCTAAGAAACGGATCATCACTGTTAAGGGCATTTCAATTGAAATATTTATTATAATGCATATCAAAAGATATTAATATTATCATCATTAATAATCATTAACTAATTGTGCAATACATTTATATAAAGTTCTATCTGTACATAAATGCATATCCCATAATCAATGAGGATATGGTATGGATATGGTACTAGCGAATGTGGGAAATCGGTCAATTAATTAACTCGAAATTTAAAAGGAAAAATAAAAATAAAAAACAAATTAATTAATCATTGAATTTTTTATTGCAATTTTTATGTGAAAAATCAAATACCGAATGGAAAATTCCGATATTTGAGGAATCGATACACTTCAATGCAACTTTTAGTTCGTTCTCTCTAATTTATTTACTAGTATTGCATTTATTGTCAAAATTAATTAGATCATACTAAACTCCAGTGCTAATACTAAAACAATTCTGTTTTTATTTACAATTGCATTTTAATTTACACGTTTAACTTTAAGTTAATGAACACATTATAAAAGTGTATATGACAATGAAATACATGAGAGAAAATGTTATACCGAAAATGTTTACACTCTATTGGGCTTAAACCCCCTCACCCCATCTCATTCCCCCTTTTAAAACCCCCTTCAAAGACAAGGCTAAGTTCTAAATTACTGATTAACTTATTATTACGAGATTATGAAATCTCACAATAAATGGCATATTATCATATACGTGTACTAGTAATAAGCATATGATTTTTTAGCATATATTATTGCCCCACACAGTTACCGGGACACACGCAAATAAATTATATAAATGATTACCGGGGATGTTAAAGGGGGGATATTGAGGGGGATTCTCTCTCACATTTACTAGTCACTAGATAATTAAGAAAATTACAAGGACATTACGTATAAATATCGAAAATAACTAATAATATATGCGTTACATGTGTTCGCAACTTTTTTCTCTTTACTTTTAGGCATCGAAAAAACTAAACATTACTTTTTTATTATATTTTTTAATTTTATGTAATAATACGTATTATATCATAAGTATTTTTGGTAAACACGTATATTCGATTTTTATTGCCCCATACATAATATATATGCCATTTTTATTGTCAAAAAGTCAAACATAAAATATTGCTGATACTAATAATAACAAAAGTGCATATGTTTTTTATTAATCCAAATTTATTTACCAATTTTTTTGCCAATGTAAATAAAAACGATAAAAATATGTATACTTATACTTCTGGCATATGGTATTAGCTGCTGCTGTGTGTATGTTGTTTATGATTTTGGGTGTATATTGAGGACTGTGCAATTATGTAATGTTCAGAGATATAGAAATTAATAGCATCTTTATGTGGAAAATAATATCATAAAGATTTATGACACAAGAAATAGAATAAATGAGAGAGAGAGAGAGAGAGAGAGAGAGAGCATAGTGAAGAGTTTACACTAAAGTAAAATTCAAAAAAGAAGTGAATTATATAAATGGTTTACTGCACATTTGGCCTAATTTTATATGTTAAAAAATAATAAGTAATAAGTAATAATGATTTAAAATTTAATGTTTTATGTTTTCTGTATAATAATAAAATTAAAAAACAATTTTAGAGCATAACACTTTTGAAGAAAGCATTTTTCAACATTTATTAAACTCAATTATTTAAGTGAATAATAAAATACATTTAATAATTTACTCTTTATTTATTTGATATTTATTCAGATTTTTCGTTATTATTTAATTTTTGTTGAAATTATCTCTTTCGTTGAATTTCACAAAAGTTGAATTGAAAAAAATAAATAAATATTTAATTGAATATTTTATTTTAATAAACAAATAATAGATAATTAAGCAATTTGTTTGCAGTACATATGTTCCGGTGAAAGTCTTTTTATTATTATTTTTTATAATAATAATAATAAAAATAAAAATTTATGTATAATTTTCTAATAATTTTTGTGTTTAAAAAATAATAATAAATTTTAAATTAAAAACATTTTTTTCATAACAAATATTATTTCTAAAATGATTATTATAAATTATCATAATAATAATAATTGTAAATAACAAATAAATAATAGACAATGAACAATTTTTACATGACTCTATCACAATTGAATAATACACAAGAAAATGTATTATTCATTGAAATACTCAACGACTTAAGGGACCCGCTAAATTTGTAGTAATAAATGAGTTTATTGATGATGTTAAATAACTAACTGCGAAGAACTAATAATATATCAATTGAAACACGACAGATAACTAATGAAAAACTAACTTCTGAAGTGCACTATAATCATAATCATAATCGTCAGCGTCATCATACTCATCATGGAAATGAAAATTATTTGCAATTTTCTTTTACATCCCAATAATGGATATGCGAATGACTTAATTGGGACACGTAATGCCACAATTTACTAGTACAGTAGTACTTTTTAATTCATAATTAAAAGTACTACTTTTTAACTCAAACTCTTTTGAGTGAGAAAATTATTACGCGTAAAATAATGATTATTAAAAAAACATTTTTTACATTCATTGTTAGACATTTCATTTAATTTCATTATTTCAATCATCACATTTTGATAATTATTAGAGTCAAAAGTGATCCCCCTCTAGTGTTACACTTTACAAAGGGGGGGTTTTTGAAATTAAAAAAATTAAATATCCCTCTCTTTTTAAAATCCCATTAATCCCGATTTTCGCCTCTTAAAAAGGGGGGTAATTAATCTGTTGTGTTACTTTTTTGTTGTTAAAGTGCATCAGAGTAACAATAATTAACTAAAATTATGTCCTCAATTTATTACTTTCAGCATGTTATTCAC
>JAQIWM010000094.1:0-15194 GCA_034695285.1 Eniochthonius minutissimus | reverse complement strand
TTAAACCGTTTCAATACGATTATTTTCCAGGAAAAGGTAAACATATGTAAATTGAAATTAATTACAATTTTGACTCACATATAAATGCAAAAGTCTCAATAAAAATAAAGGATATCAAAAGTATGATCGAAATGCCGGATTATTATTGACTGAACAGTGTTATCTCAAATGTCCATCATGATTCACGATCCTCATTATTCATTATTCATTATTATAATTATAATATTATTTAAAACATTAATTAATTATTGAAATGTTTTAAATATTATTATATTTTTCAGTTCAATATCAATGCCGTGTCCACATTTTGGTAATTATCCCGATGCATATAATCGTGCAATTCACGGACCGTATAATCCTTCAGTATATTATGGAAAACGTAAATATTCATTAAATAATCATATTAAAGATTAAATTAAAGATGTTAAACATTATTTAACATGTATTAAATGATCTTTCAGCGGACACACCATTGGCTGAAGTAAAAGTCGGAGAATTGGGATCATGGTTTAAGAGGCGCAATTACAATCCAAAGGCGATGTATGAGTGTATCTCAAGAGGTCTTTGGCGATGGAATTTACGATATGCGTCTCCACGATATGCAACCATTGTCCCGACGGCACAAAAGATCTTTTTGATATGCCTCTTCTCTTATATCGTCGGATATAAAACCATTCGTAAGTATTTTGAGAGTTTAATTCAAAGTTCAAAGTTTAATCGTCAATTGTTAACTTTTAGGTCATCACAAACACTACAAACATCACTGGTGATCAATGATCATTTCAATGGAATGTCAAATGATGTCAAATGTTTTGATGATTATTGATAATTGAATAGAAATAGTTATTAATTAAATTAAGAAATTATAATTATGAAATTATGATTAAACCTTTGTTTAGTTCAATATATTACAATATAATAAATTGATAGAAAATTCAAATATACTTTTATTTCTTAATTAGTAAATTGATGACATTTCCAAAGGATACATTTGATTATTATTACATTATTAGCAAATCGCAGTATACGCGTGTATATAAAGATCAAACGATACATGATATTATTGTTAACGTCGTATTTAATTTGCATTGTATTTGAGCATAACTTACGTTATGAATTCAAATCAATAATTATTATTAACAAATAATTGATAACGTTTTGGGAATAAAAACAAAGAGGTGATGAAAATGTTAATATAATAGAAGCTCAAAGGTAAATGCATCATCATCATTATTATATCGGCAAAAATAAAATACAACAATAAAAAAGTTACTATATAATGAGCCATTTTTATAACACAAGTAAATAGTAATCCAATTAAAAACTACCAAAAGATCGGACAACTCTGTGTGGGTCGGGTTATAATGGAAAAGGGTTAAAATAACAAACATGTGTACTTTTTTCGTTTTGGTTTTGGCTGAGGGCAGAGGACAGCTCTGATCGCCTCATCAAAGACGTTTTTAAGTCCTTTTTGTGTTAATGCGGAACATTCTAAATATTTAACGGAACCGATTTCTTTCGCCATCGCCAGTCCCTGTGGATATGTTATCGGTGCCAATTTACGATCTTTTAACTTTTCCAATGTCTTTGTATCATCACGAAGATCGAGTTTTGTGCCGACTAAAATTATCGGGGTGTTCGGACAGTGATGACTCACTTCGGGGTACCACTAAATTGGCAAATATTACAATTATTATACATCAATGTTCAATAATACAGTTAAACCTCTCCAAAGTTGCGACTCTAATGAAGGTTCCGATTTATCAATGGTTTATTGTTAATTGATATATCGAAATATGTAATCTTAGAAATGCGGATATAATTAAGGTTCATAATTGAGAGGGTTTAACTGTATTTATTCATTTTCGTATTATTATTATGATAATATTACCTTCGCACGCACATTCTCAAATGACGCGGGATTAACCAAAGAAAAACATATGAGAAAAACGTCCTGAATATTGAACATTCAATTAAAATTGTAACTTTTTCGTTCATAATAACATGATAATTAAATAAACACATACTGTTTGGGGATAAGATAATGGACGTAATCGATCGTAATCTTCTTGTCCCGCGGTATCCCAAAGACCGAGATTTATCGGTTTACCGTCGACCATTACATTTGCGGAATAATTATCAAAACTGTAATACGATTAAAAATAATTATTAAATAATATTATTTTAATCCGTAATTCCAAACAAATGCCAAATTTCGATAATTTAAAAATAACTCACACTGTGGGGATGTATTCACCCGGAAATGCGTTCGTCGTATAACTGATCAAAAGACATGTTTTACCGACGGCACTATTAATAGTAAATGTTTAGATTTTATTATTTTCATTCAAATGGTAATGAAAGTTAAAAAGAAAACGGAACAAACTGTGGGTGTGATATTAATAGTGTTGTGATGCAATACATAACCTTCACCAATGTTTAAATGTCTTCAATTAAATCACATTTTTAATTTATAATCATATTTGGATTTTCACCTCAATATTAATCATGATTAACCCTTTTTCAATCAAAATTCTCTTTCAACATAATTATCTTCAATTCATTTGCTTTAGAGTATGGTTTTAGTTTTAATTTTATTTAATTAAATCGATATATTTAATTGTAAATTATTGGCATTCACTTATTTGTTTATGTAAAAATAATATTTCGAAATTTAATTATAATCCTCATGATTTTGCATTCATTGTATGACATGATGTATTTTAATATTTTATTTTTCAATTAAATAAATACAATGTGCGGATATCCCTTATGATGAGGAAATAATTGAAATTAAAAAATGATTAATGATTACGTATTAATTAAAGGGAAACATCAGTGATGATAATTAAATGTAAAATCACAAAATGTGCGGAAATAGCAATGTCCATAAATGGAGGAAACAAAACAGATACAACAACAGGTGTTTGTTATATGAATGTATAAATAATGTATATATTTATAGATATAAACAGATATAAAGAGAAATAAACGAAAATTGATAAGTGAAAGTGAGAAAATGTTTGACTTAAATCCTTACCCATCACCGACCACAACACACTTAATCGCTTGCATCACGTTTTGTCACTATTAACAACAATTACTATTAATTCCTAAACAATTATTAATATGATAATAAATGTTTGTTGAATAAGAAATCAGACGCGATGTGAATTCGACGATGACACAAACACATTGATGATGATCTTCAAATGAGACATCGAATGGGTGTGGATTGTGACGGAAGAAACCATAAATGGTATGAAACTATTTATATATACATTCAACAGATGGCGGTGTATACTCTTTTCAACTCTTATGCATAGAATTGAAAAATGCTATACAGTTTTTCTTCAATTTCATTAAAATTAATGTTTTCAATTAGAGCATGATTTGGCATAACCAAATTAAAAATATACATGAACTCAGCACATAACGCGAACTAATAATAGCAAAATAAATGATTTTTCATTGCTGTATGTTTTCATCAAAGAATTCACCAATTTATAGTACACTTTTGCATTTGAGCTGGACAGTGGGGTCTTGGCGGGATGCAGCCCCCGAAAGTCCTACTTATTCATCCCAAAAAGCATGGTAAACCCTTCAAGGATTTGAAAAAATTTCTATAAATTGTCATACACTCATCCGTCCCCTCCCCTCCCCTCCCCCCTGAAATATTCGAAAAACTCAAAAGGGAGACTAAAATAGCCGATGGAAGCATTCTCTTGAGATTCCAATCCTTGTCCCTTTGTGGTTCGCACGCGCGTATTGAAACGATACGGAAGTGATGGTGCATCACTGCATCTTTTTTATGGAATTTTTTCAATCAATAATATAGAGATAAAAAAATTGGTGCCTTTTTATACAGAAACAGCATATTCCATAAGATTATTAAATTAAAAATTTCATTATATATAATTGTATTAAAAAAATAAATACACACAATTTCTTATTATATTGTTATTTATTTTATATAATATTATGTTTGACTTTTTTAGTTTTATTAATTTTTGACAAAAAACACTCAAAGACAAAATACACACTGAAAAAGGAAATGACTGTGCAGAGATTGACAATGTTATTAGTATGTTATGTATGTTATTAGTAAAGGCACAAAAGGGTCTAAAAAGTTTACTTTACTTTTGGAAGGATAATAATTCTTATGAATATAATAATGAACTTTTAATAATATTATATAATATAATATAATATATTATATAATATATACTCATCAATGAATTTCATAATTATGTTACATAATTATCAATCATTTTATTAATAAGTAACATATTAATAGTCCATAATATACAAGTTATACATGTTATAAAAGAGCATTTCTTAAAACTTTTGCTCATTATTTAAATTGCAATGATGAGTAAAACTTTTCTGTGCCAATATTTGTCAATAATTTTTTAATAAATATTAATTAATTAATTAATATTATATTAATATTAATTATTTAATAAATATTTGTCAATAATTTTTTAAATTACTGTTTGAACTTACATTTAATTTATAATATTTAAATATTAATATTATAACAGTCAATACTTAACAATCTATAAAATAATGAAAGTTTTGTAAAGAAAAATTTATCACATTATTAAAAATGAAATTCTAATTATAAATAAATATTATAAATTATGAATTATGATTAATAATAATTTAAATGTTTACTAAAAAATTATTGTATCGAATTCCTAATTATGGTGTGCATTTAATAATTGAAATTTTTCAAAATATTAATAATAAAATTATTAATAATTGAATAATAAATATTAATAATTAAATTATTAAATGATATAATTGCAAATTTGAAGATATGCCGATGATTGTACATTTCTTTTGATGTTTAAATTTTGAAATTTTTGGACACTTTTACATAAAATATTCCAAAAAATGATTCAAAACGATGTTAAATTATCTCAATAAATGTTGACTTAAGATGTATGATTTGAGCACAATTTCAGTGATGTTTACTTCATAAGAATGTATATTATTTGTTCGTATTAAATTTGGTAAAAAGTAATGCTGTCACAATGACAAACATTGTTCCAAAAGTATGTAAATAATGGAACATGAATGGCCCCATAATTGTTACTTTCAAATCATTGGAACATATTGCATATGATGTTCAGTGATATGATTTGAGTTCTCTTATAATTCAAATGCACACAAATGAGAGATGTAATTAAAAGTCGAATGTTCAGATGTTCAGATTCTCAGATCTTCAGATCTTCAGGTTCTCAGATTCTCAGATTCTCAGATCTTCAGATCTTCAGATTCTCAGATTCTCAGATCTTCAGATTTCACAACGAATGACTAATTATTAATGAAAAAATTGTAAAACATTCATATACTTTGTAATTCATACGGGAGTTGTTCGTCGTGTTAACGTTGATTCATACGTAAAAGCAGATTCAGTCCGTGGTATAAACTCTTTAGAATAATCTCTGGGATAATCTCTGATTATTAATTCACGTGATGCTTCTCTATTGATGTCGACAGCAGTGGACACAGTATTACATGTGGTTTCTCTGGAAAAGGGTGGAAAATTAAAGTATGTCAAGTCTCTCATTGAGTCAGAGAGTGGTATGTTTGGAACATTGAGACTTCCGTGTCTTGAGCCTTTGATCGGGAGTGGACACGGTGATGCATCTCTCGATAACTCTCTCGTTCTGCTGTATCTTCGTCCTCTACTTCCATGACGCATACAAAAGAAGCTCTGAGGTTCCATCGGTGCACATTGTGGTGAAAAATAATCCACACACTGTTGTCTCTCAATTTCACTTTTATATTCCAATTGATGCTGTCGAATGTATAGAAATATTGCGAAAGTTCCTGTCAATTCACATAACATTAACCCACAAACAGCGAAAAGAAATGAATATCCATAAAAATATCTAAATACAGGCTCCTGAAATGTCGATTTTGGCCTCAATTTATTTCCGACCTCCGATTTAAATGTTGAAATATAAATTACTATTCCTGAGAGTATCATTAACCCTGTAATATTTTATACCGTAAAAGCATATATGTTCACTCTCTTTTTGTCATAATTACGCCCGCGATTTTTTGGGAATAACATGATCAAAATTGGAAATAAATATAATATAAAATAAAAATGAAAAATATTGGGACATTTTTGGGAAAATAAACTTCAAATACTCCCTATATCATGATAGATGCTCATTTAGTAAAATCCCATTCATTTTCTCGACCTATAAATTTTTGGGAATCCCAAAAAATCGCTGGCGATGTAATAATGCTGTTTTACCTGAAAGAATGAATGCAATTCCTGCAGCAAATGTCAACACACGTTTACGGCTACAGACATGTCCCAAAAAACATAATAATTCACCGATGATTAAAATTACAGAACTGATGAATATGAATATTGCCGCTCTTTTTGCTGCATCTGTTAAAAGATAATCGTATTTTTAACGCAGAAAATGATATAAAAATGGTCTTTTTTTAATGAATTATTTAAAATATCATTATCAAAGCATTAACAGTGAGGGTCACAGAAATAATTGTTGTTTCTCATTAATTTTTACTGCATTTTGAAGGACATGATGATTTATAACTTTTTCTATCCATATATTGTTATGACATAGTAAAAGGTCATATATCGGTGAGTGAAAAATATATTATTTTAAAAAAAAATTACTCAATACTTTGTAACTTTTGATAATGTTTTCAAATTAATTATTTAATATTTTTTGTTAATTTATGAAATTTGAAAAAAATGATTTCCGTGACGTACATTATAATGAAAAGAGTTATATTTAACTTAAATTAAAATTGCATACCATAGCATTGTACCTCTAAATAGGAAAAAAATCAATGCAATTGTTAAAATGGATGTGTAATTTTTTTTTATAAACGTATTCGACAATTTCTTAATTAATGTTTAGCTTTTTCCGCGATCATTAATCAACATAAATAGTTACTTACACGGTAGTGCCATGGTAGAATCGTTAGGATCAGGACTGTATTCATCCTTTGAAAAGTAATCAATAATGAAACAGTGCATCAAACGATTGGGGGCTAAAGATACAAAAATTATTTCAAAAAGTTATTTATAAAAAATTATTTATAAAAAATTATTATCGTTTAATTCTTATTAAACAAATAACTATTAAATTAAAAATTTGTATGAAATATAAAATATTAATTACAAATATTTATATTTTATGATTCTGGTGAAATGTTTTTAAAATAATTGTTTTTATTATGATTTTTTTGCAGAATTAAATAATTAAATATTTTGAAAAAAATGAAATTGCACTTTATCCTTTATACTTTATCTTTGGGATATTATTTATCCTTTTATATTATTTATCGGCATCCATTATATTTTAATGGAATATGCTTTTTTGCGTGAACATATAAAAGCACGTTATACTAAAGGCACGTTCTTTTGTGAAGAGATATCTCTTATTGCACGTTACATGTTCAGTCATAAACTGCAATATATTTGATTCAATAATAGTTTATTGTGTACGAATAAATGTACATGTGTATGTGTATGTGTATGTGTATGTGTATGTGTATTACTGTTTTATACTTATCTTTAACGTTCTAAACATTCTGAACATTTCTCATTCATAATTAAGAACTTAATCAAAATGTATTTAAAAGACTCTGAAGAGACTGAATTTAAATTAAATATTAAGCTATTTTATGAACATGTAAACAAATGGAATATTTATATGTTTATATGTCAACATTAATGTATGATGCAATTTAAATACGATCAAATAATAGACCCTTTTCAATAATTCAAAAAACTTTTGAGATATGTTTAAATATATATATATTTAAACATATCTCAAAAGTTTTTTGAATTATTGAAAAGGGTCTATTATTTGATCGTATTTAAATTGCATCATACATTAATGTTGACATATAAACATATAAATATTCCATTTGTTTACATGTTCATAAAATAGCTTAATATTTAATTTAAATTCAGTCTCTTCAGAGTCTTTTAAATACATTTTGATTAAGTTCTTAATTATGAATGAGAAATGTTCAGAATGTTTAGAACGTTAAAGATAAGTATAAAACAGTAATACACATACACATACACATACACATACACATACACATGTACATTTATTCGTACACAATAAACTATTATTGAATCAAATATATTGCAGTTTATGACTGAACATGTAACGTGCAATAAGAGATATCTCTTCACAAAAGAACGTGCCTTTAGTATAACGTGCTTTTATATGTTCACGCAAAAAAGCATATTCCATTAAAATATAATGGATGCCGATAAATAATATAAAAGGATAAATAATATCCCAAAGATAAAGTATAAAGGATAAAGTGCAATTTCATTTTTTTCAAAATATTTAATTATTTAATTCTGCAAAAAAATCATAATAAAAACAATTATTTTAAAAACATTTCACCAGAATCATAAAATATAAATATTTGTAATTAATATTTTATATTTCATACAAATTTTTAATTTAATAGTTATTTGTTTAATAAGAATTAAACGATAATAATTTTTTATAAATAATTTTTTATAAATAACTTTTTGAAATAATTTTTGTATCTTTAGCCCCCAATCGTTTGATGCACTGTTTCATTATTGATTACTTTTCAAAGGATGAATACAGTCCTGATCCTAACGATTCTACCATGGCACTACCGTGTAAGTAACTATTTATGTTGATTAATGATCGCGGAAAAAGCTAAACATTAATTAAGAAATTGTCGAATACGTTTATAAAAAAAAATTACACATCCATTTTAACAATTGCATTGATTTTTTTCCTATTTAGAGGTACAATGCTATGGTATGCAATTTTAATTTAAGTTAAATATAACTCTTTTCATTATAATGTACGTCACGGAAATCATTTTTTTCAAATTTCATAAATTAACAAAAAATATTAAATAATTAATTTGAAAACATTATCAAAAGTTACAAAGTATTGAGTAATTTTTTTTTAAAATAATATATTTTTCACTCACCGATATATGACCTTTTACTATGTCATAACAATATATGGATAGAAAAAGTTATAAATCATCATGTCCTTCAAAATGCAGTAAAAATTAATGAGAAACAACAATTATTTCTGTGACCCTCACTGTTAATGCTTTGATAATGATATTTTAAATAATTCATTAAAAAAAGACCATTTTTATATCATTTTCTGCGTTAAAAATACGATTATCTTTTAACAGATGCAGCAAAAAGAGCGGCAATATTCATATTCATCAGTTCTGTAATTTTAATCATCGGTGAATTATTATGTTTTTTGGGACATGTCTGTAGCCGTAAACGTGTGTTGACATTTGCTGCAGGAATTGCATTCATTCTTTCAGGTAAAACAGCATTATTACATCGCCAGCGATTTTTTGGGATTCCCAAAAATTTATAGGTCGAGAAAATGAATGGGATTTTACTAAATGAGCATCTATCATGATATAGGGAGTATTTGAAGTTTATTTTCCCAAAAATGTCCCAATATTTTTCATTTTTATTTTATATTATATTTATTTCCAATTTTGATCATGTTATTCCCAAAAAATCGCGGGCGTAATTATGACAAAAAGAGAGTGAACATATATGCTTTTACGGTATAAAATATTACAGGGTTAATGATACTCTCAGGAATAGTAATTTATATTTCAACATTTAAATCGGAGGTCGGAAATAAATTGAGGCCAAAATCGACATTTCAGGAGCCTGTATTTAGATATTTTTATGGATATTCATTTCTTTTCGCTGTTTGTGGGTTAATGTTATGTGAATTGACAGGAACTTTCGCAATATTTCTATACATTCGACAGCATCAATTGGAATATAAAAGTGAAATTGAGAGACAACAGTGTGTGGATTATTTTTCACCACAATGTGCACCGATGGAACCTCAGAGCTTCTTTTGTATGCGTCATGGAAGTAGAGGACGAAGATACAGCAGAACGAGAGAGTTATCGAGAGATGCATCACCGTGTCCACTCCCGATCAAAGGCTCAAGACACGGAAGTCTCAATGTTCCAAACATACCACTCTCTGACTCAATGAGAGACTTGACATACTTTAATTTTCCACCCTTTTCCAGAGAAACCACATGTAATACTGTGTCCACTGCTGTCGACATCAATAGAGAAGCATCACGTGAATTAATAATCAGAGATTATCCCAGAGATTATTCTAAAGAGTTTATACCACGGACTGAATCTGCTTTTACGTATGAATCAACGTTAACACGACGAACAACTCCCGTATGAATTACAAAGTATATGAATGTTTTACAATTTTTTCATTAATAATTAGTCATTCGTTGTGAAATCTGAAGATCTGAGAATCTGAGAATCTGAAGATCTGAAGATCTGAGAATCTGAGAATCTGAGAACCTGAAGATCTGAAGATCTGAGAATCTGAACATCTGAACATTCGACTTTTAATTACATCTCTCATTTGTGTGCATTTGAATTATAAGAGAACTCAAATCATATCACTGAACATCATATGCAATATGTTCCAATGATTTGAAAGTAACAATTATGGGGCCATTCATGTTCCATTATTTACATACTTTTGGAACAATGTTTGTCATTGTGACAGCATTACTTTTTACCAAATTTAATACGAACAAATAATATACATTCTTATGAAGTAAACATCACTGAAATTGTGCTCAAATCATACATCTTAAGTCAACATTTATTGAGATAATTTAACATCGTTTTGAATCATTTTTTGGAATATTTTATGTAAAAGTGTCCAAAAATTTCAAAATTTAAACATCAAAAGAAATGTACAATCATCGGCATATCTTCAAATTTGCAATTATATCATTTAATAATTTAATTATTAATATTTATTATTCAATTATTAATAATTTTATTATTAATATTTTGAAAAATTTCAATTATTAAATGCACACCATAATTAGGAATTCGATACAATAATTTTTTAGTAAACATTTAAATTATTATTAATCATAATTCATAATTTATAATATTTATTTATAATTAGAATTTCATTTTTAATAATGTGATAAATTTTTCTTTACAAAACTTTCATTATTTTATAGATTGTTAAGTATTGACTGTTATAATATTAATATTTAAATATTATAAATTAAATGTAAGTTCAAACAGTAATTTAAAAAATTATTGACAAATATTTATTAAATAATTAATATTAATATAATATTAATTAATTAATTAATATTTATTAAAAAATTATTGACAAATATTGGCACAGAAAAGTTTTACTCATCATTGCAATTTAAATAATGAGCAAAAGTTTTAAGAAATGCTCTTTTATAACATGTATAACTTGTATATTATGGACTATTAATATGTTACTTATTAATAAAATGATTGATAATTATGTAACATAATTATGAAATTCATTGATGAGTATATATTATATAATATATTATATTATATTATATAATATTATTAAAAGTTCATTATTATATTCATAAGAATTATTATCCTTCCAAAAGTAAAGTAAACTTTTTAGACCCTTTTGTGCCTTTACTAATAACATACATAACATACTAATAACATTGTCAATCTCTGCACAGTCATTTCCTTTTTCAGTGTGTATTTTGTCTTTGAGTGTTTTTTGTCAAAAATTAATAAAACTAAAAAAGTCAAACATAATATTATATAAAATAAATAACAATATAATAAGAAATTGTGTGTATTTATTTTTTTAATACAATTATATATAATGAAATTTTTAATTTAATAATCTTATGGAATATGCTGTTTCTGTATAAAAAGGCACCAATTTTTTTATCTCTATATTATTGATTGAAAAAATTCCATAAAAAAGATGCAGTGATGCACCATCACTTCCGTATCGTTTCAATACGCGCGTGCGAACCACAAAGGGACAAGGATTGGAATCTCAAGAGAATGCTTCCATCGGCTATTTTAGTCTCCCTTTTGAGTTTTTCGAATATTTCAGGGGGGAGGGGAGGGGAGGGGACGGATGAGTGTATGACAATTTATAGAAATTTTTTCAAATCCTTGAAGGGTTTACCATGCTTTTTGGGATGAATAAGTAGGACTTTCGGGGGCTGCATCCCGCCAAGACCCCACTGTCCAGCTCAAATGCAAAAGTGTACTATAAATTGGTGAATTCTTTGATGAAAACATACAGCAATGAAAAATCATTTATTTTGCTATTATTAGTTCGCGTTATGTGCTGAGTTCATGTATATTTTTAATTTGGTTATGCCAAATCATGCTCTAATTGAAAACATTAATTTTAATGAAATTGAAGAAAAACTGTATAGCATTTTTCAATTCTATGCATAAGAGTTGAAAAGAGTATACACCGCCATCTGTTGAATGTATATATAAATAGTTTCATACCATTTATGGTTTCTTCCGTCACAATCCACACCCATTCGATGTCTCATTTGAAGATCATCATCAATGTGTTTGTGTCATCGTCGAATTCACATCGCGTCTGATTTCTTATTCAACAAACATTTATTATCATATTAATAATTGTTTAGGAATTAATAGTAATTGTTGTTAATAGTGACAAAACGTGATGCAAGCGATTAAGTGTGTTGTGGTCGGTGATGGGTAAGGATTTAAGTCAAACATTTTCTCACTTTCACTTATCAATTTTCGTTTATTTCTCTTTATATCTGTTTATATCTATAAATATATACATTATTTATACATTCATATAACAAACACCTGTTGTTGTATCTGTTTTGTTTCCTCCATTTATGGACATTGCTATTTCCGCACATTTTGTGATTTTACATTTAATTATCATCACTGATGTTTCCCTTTAATTAATACGTAATCATTAATCATTTTTTAATTTCAATTATTTCCTCATCATAAGGGATATCCGCACATTGTATTTATTTAATTGAAAAATAAAATATTAAAATACATCATGTCATACAATGAATGCAAAATCATGAGGATTATAATTAAATTTCGAAATATTATTTTTACATAAACAAATAAGTGAATGCCAATAATTTACAATTAAATATATCGATTTAATTAAATAAAATTAAAACTAAAACCATACTCTAAAGCAAATGAATTGAAGATAATTATGTTGAAAGAGAATTTTGATTGAAAAAGGGTTAATCATGATTAATATTGAGGTGAAAATCCAAATATGATTATAAATTAAAAATGTGATTTAATTGAAGACATTTAAACATTGGTGAAGGTTATGTATTGCATCACAACACTATTAATATCACACCCACAGTTTGTTCCGTTTTCTTTTTAACTTTCATTACCATTTGAATGAAAATAATAAAATCTAAACATTTACTATTAATAGTGCCGTCGGTAAAACATGTCTTTTGATCAGTTATACGACGAACGCATTTCCGGGTGAATACATCCCCACAGTGTGAGTTATTTTTAAATTATCGAAATTTGGCATTTGTTTGGAATTACGGATTAAAATAATATTATTTAATAATTATTTTTAATCGTATTACAGTTTTGATAATTATTCCGCAAATGTAATGGTCGACGGTAAACCGATAAATCTCGGTCTTTGGGATACCGCGGGACAAGAAGATTACGATCGATTACGTCCATTATCTTATCCCCAAACAGTATGTGTTTATTTAATTATCATGTTATTATGAACGAAAAAGTTACAATTTTAATTGAATGTTCAATATTCAGGACGTTTTTCTCATATGTTTTTCTTTGGTTAATCCCGCGTCATTTGAGAATGTGCGTGCGAAGGTAATATTATCATAATAATAATACGAAAATGAATAAATACAGTTAAACCCTCTCAATTATGAACCTTAATTATATCCGCATTTCTAAGATTACATATTTCGATATATCAATTAACAATAAACCATTGATAAATCGGAACCTTCATTAGAGTCGCAACTTTGGAGAGGTTTAACTGTATTATTGAACATTGATGTATAATAATTGTAATATTTGCCAATTTAGTGGTACCCCGAAGTGAGTCATCACTGTCCGAACACCCCGATAATTTTAGTCGGCACAAAACTCGATCTTCGTGATGATACAAAGACATTGGAAAAGTTAAAAGATCGTAAATTGGCACCGATAACATATCCACAGGGACTGGCGATGGCGAAAGAAATCGGTTCCGTTAAATATTTAGAATGTTCCGCATTAACACAAAAAGGACTTAAAAACGTCTTTGATGAGGCGATCAGAGCTGTCCTCTGCCCTCAGCCAAAACCAAAACGAAAAAAGTACACATGTTTGTTATTTTAACCCTTTTCCATTATAACCCGACCCACACAGAGTTGTCCGATCTTTTGGTAGTTTTTAATTGGATTACTATTTACTTGTGTTATAAAAATGGCTCATTATATAGTAACTTTTTTATTGTTGTATTTTATTTTTGCCGATATAATAATGATGATGATGCATTTACCTTTGAGCTTCTATTATATTAACATTTTCATCACCTCTTTGTTTTTATTCCCAAAACGTTATCAATTATTTGTTAATAATAATTATTGATTTGAATTCATAACGTAAGTTATGCTCAAATACAATGCAAATTAAATACGACGTTAACAATAATATCATGTATCGTTTGATCTTTATATACACGCGTATACTGCGATTTGCTAATAATGTAATAATAATCAAATGTATCCTTTGGAAATGTCATCAATTTACTAATTAAGAAATAAAAGTATATTTGAATTTTCTATCAATTTATTATATTGTAATATATTGAACTAAACAAAGGTTTAATCATAATTTCATAATTATAATTTCTTAATTTAATTAATAACTATTTCTATTCAATTATCAATAATCATCAAAACATTTGACATCATTTGACATTCCATTGAAATGATCATTGATCACCAGTGATGTTTGTAGTGTTTGTGATGACCTAAAAGTTAACAATTGACGATTAAACTTTGAACTTTGAATTAAACTCTCAAAATACTTACGAATGGTTTTATATCCGACGATATAAGAGAAGAGGCATATCAAAAAGATCTTTTGTGCCGTCGGGACAATGGTTGCATATCGTGGAGACGCATATCGTAAATTCCATCGCCAAAGACCTCTTGAGATACACTCATACATCGCCTTTGGATTGTAATTGCGCCTCTTAAACCATGATCCCAATTCTCCGACTTTTACTTCAGCCAATGGTGTGTCCGCTGAAAGATCATTTAATACAT
>JAQIWM010000093.1:0-15250 GCA_034695285.1 Eniochthonius minutissimus | reverse complement strand
AATATGATTAAAAATATGATTAAAAATGAAATGCAATAAATTTAACAAATGTTAAGATTACATCCCACAGATTCATATTTTGTCATTAATAATAAATTACAATTAATTGAGGAGACGCACAAATATTATGCAATAATATCGGTCATGAGAGGATTAATATATAATAATAGAATGGTCCTGTGTAAGGATCGAGTCATGGGATTGGCATTAAATCTTTTGACACATCCCAATGCATGAGTGTGATACAAAAAGATTAAGGAACGGAAGTCTATTATAACATACGAACACATATTTCTCTTTTGTATTTCTAAATGCGGCGGACCTTTTAAATGTAAAAATATAAATTTTGAATTAATACATGCATGTATTTAGGTTATGAATGTCGCTCCTTAAAGTGGTACTATAATATTAGTGTTTCCGCCGTCGCGGTTAAAGACCATTGACTGAGCATTATTTAATAAGATTTTCTTCTTTTTTCTTATATCATAATGACATGAATTCTCTCCTTTTTCTTACTCAAAGAAGAGGTGACCCTTCAGATTAAAAATGTACATTTTGTCACTTTAATTCCTCAGAGACTCAACAGATGCATATCCCAAAGTAATTCCATTGAATCCCATTCCCAATTGCATCACATTCTCATACTCATTGAAAATTCCATCGTATATATGAATATGCGACACGTCATTTTATGGTTTGATGGTGATGCGGATGGAGATGATTGTTCAGGAGAGAGGCAAATCCCTCACAGAGTCACCTCTCATTTGAGTCATACTCTCATTGCAATTCCCCAAAACAGTAGTATTTTGAACCCAAATCCTGACTCACGCTCTAATGATTGATGACACTGATGATTGTTATCGGCACAATCGTGTTTCCAATTGAATCACACATAACTCTAAACTCTAAACATTTGTTGAGTGTATTCAAAGGAATGCCCAAAGGCTATTTTATTATTTAAGAAACTCATTTAAAAGTGATTAACATATCAATTTACAGTTTAATTCTGTAATTTTGTGCTTTTTTGTGCAATTACTTTTTGGTTATGATTAAATAATAATTTACTTTTTTAAAATAATAAATTATGAAATGCAATAATATTTGTTTATAAATGAATGCATTTCAATGAAATTGCCAAAAAAGGGATGTCCCTCATTGTGAGTCATACTTTTATTGAACACAAAGTCATAGTAAAGGACCTGTTAAGTTAACAGTGTTAACAATATGTGTGAAACACTTTTTTTGTCAATTGCTAATTAAATTGAGAACAATATTAAAGTATATGTTAAAGAATACAACACAATTGCAAATTAAAATTGCAAATTTTATTAATATTTATTTTAATATTTATTAATATGTTTCCAATTTTTATTTTTATTAAATTTTTTACATTTATATGTGCTCTGAATGTGTCTTAAATAAACTCAATGACCTGAGGCTAAATTGTGTGTGTATTTTAATGTTTTGGGGTGAATTTAATTTATAGTGATGTTTAATGCCATCACAATGATAATGAAATTGTATCGTTATGATGCGCCAATCCCCAAAATAACATTATATAATAAAATTAATTAAAAACTCAGAGTGATATAAAAAGATAATTCTCAAAATTGAAATTGCATTTTTTTTCTTATAAATATTTATATATTTTCACAGACATATATAATATTAATTTATTGCGTGATAATAACACTCTTCTCTCTTTTTGGTCCTCAGGCAATTGATGGATAATCAGATACACACGATTGAGATCGGCGCTTTCGAAGACCTTAAGACAGTGGAGAGAGTGTGAGTATTTTATTATTTTATATGAATATACGACTGACACTGTCACTGTTTTTATTTTATTGAATTGAATTGAATTGAATAATTTGTAATTTGAATTGTGAATAAGTGAATGACAATGAAACATGAAAGACTAATAAAGGGAAATGTAAAACATAAAAAGATATGACAGAGATATGTGTGATCTTTAAGAAGGAAACGCTCATCATCATACAGTACAATCACGATGCTGTTATTGTTATTTTAGTTTTAGAGTCTGCAATAACAGAGTGGGATTGTGCCAAAAACTCATATAAAAGTTTTTGCTTTGCTATGGTCAGTCACGCACATGCATATTGCAGTACACGTATACACAGTATAAGTGTTTGCAATTACCTCACAATATAACAGCATTACTTTTACCTCACAATATGCATTATATTGATGGTGTTTCACTTTATGACCCTCAATTAACTTCTGCGGACTTTAAGCATCAAAACATTTATGTTTCACTCTGACTCTGTCCAAACGCGATAACAGTGATGGCGGAGAATGAATAAATATTATAATCATATAGAAACTGAATTTATGGTCAAAGTGTTGAAGTGATGCCATTGACACGCCATTGCTGAGGTCGTAATTTATTATTTAAAGAAATGTATTATGTCAAAGTATGTGATGGAATTTGCTTTTTCTGTTCAATGAAAATTCCATCGCATTTCTGTTGCCGATTGTTATCACTATGCAATGGAATGCACTATAAGAGTATCATACACTGATAATACTTTATTTGTGTCCATCGGACAGTAAATGATCGTTATATACGTGCAGAGTATGGAATCATCCATAATAAAGTGCATAACTCAGAGTTTCGTGTCTCTAATGCCTAAAATGCGACATACTTTTTGATGGAAAAGATTCGCATTCCACAATTTGATGATATCAGACAAAAAGAGCACAGAAATTGTTATGTAATTGAAGTGTTGTGCCATAACTTATTTGAGGATCGTCTATTTTCTTACGCTTAAGAAAGTCACTCTTATCTCTCGCGGCAATAGAAAACAAAGATTTTGATCAGAGAATGATTTGTTAGTTAAGGCCTGTGTCTTTCGGCATTTATACGCGATAATAAACCACAATTAGAGACTTTGGGACATGTCCGCATTTTTTAATATTATGTAATAAATTATTAATAGGAAATGGTTTAGAATTTGAAATTTTAATCATTTATTCTCTGTAAAGGTATTGATGATAAACATTTATTTAACATTCATTTATTTCTTAACATAAAATCGCTGATGACCTTAAAAAGAAACTTTTCAAAAGTCAATGCAAATAATACCCTTTGACATTAGGTAATGACGCGAAATATAATCAGAGTCTTTGAATTGTATATACAGATAATGCTTTTGGTTCATTTTAAGGCAATGCTAATGTTTTGGGGCGGATCATTGTTTTTTGGAAAATGATTACTTAAGTATTGCCCAAAATTGATTGTCCCGTTTTTCCCTTTCCAAATTCACCCTCATATTTGAATTTATTTTATTAATACACTTTAGATATTGATTATTTTTATATGCATTTTTTGAGGCGCAACATAATGATTAGTGATTTAATGATTTAAATTGAAACGGTAAATTTATGATTTACAACATTTTTAGCCTCAATACATTTACATTCATATACATAAACTGTATATAAACTTATTCACTTTTTGGTGATTTGTGAATGGGCAAAATGGGAATGCACATCTAATATCATGCCCCAACCATTTTAATATATTGTTTGAACACTGTTATTACATTCTCCACCGCTTTTGGGCATTTTCAACAAAATGCACATCTGAAGAGTGTATTTACAGATGAAACTTATTTAAGAACTAAAACAGTTCATCATTTAATCATTACTTTAGATGAGAGTCGAAAGAATTAATGCAGAGAATGATATTATTAGAAAACGCTCTCTTTTCTCAGAGTGACACTTTAATATTCCAGAGTCATGACTTTCTCTGTTTAAGATGCCGCGGATCTGATCCTTGTCTTATGTTGAACATTGCCTCTGTTGTGATACACGACTTTAACATTTTAACATCGCAATGAACCTCTGTGTGTTGAATGTCAATACATTTGATTGACTTAAAGATGCTGCAAAAGTGTGTGACACTCACTGCAAAGTGCTTTCTTTTAAATTTTATATTTTATCTTTTTCCTTTCTTTCATTCTTTCATTCTCTTGACATGTCCCTCCTGAAGAAGCATGTGCCATGATTGTGCCAAATGTTGCATCAACTTATTACTTTTTGCTTTTTTTGCGCATATTTTTTCTTTCATATTATAATATGCATGCATTCTCTCTCTTTACAGTGTATTCATTAAGAGAATTTATTTTTATATCTGTAAATATAATTGCATATGTATCCTGATATATTGATGCATTTTTTATATTCAATTGAATTATTGATGATTATTGCTTTTAATGAAAGTTGTACTTTAATTCTTTATTATTATATAAATGGTATCATTTTCGTGTTTCAAAATGGTTTTCAGATATATAACATGAATGTGAATTTTGCTCAAAGGAAATTTGTGTGTATATAATTTTATTTAAAAAATGATAAAATATTTAAATTTTATTTTGATTCAAACATATTTTGACGTTTTTAATCATTGAATTTAATTATTAGATCCTTAACTTTTGTCGCTTTTTAACATTATTATATTTAATTTTACAATTTTTGTGATATTTTTTTTGAATGTGCATCTGTGTTCATTGCGTGCATCGCTTTCAACTTTTAAGTTTAAACTGCACATATATTGGGAATTCATTAAAATATTTCATATGAAAAAGTGGCAAAAGTCAAGGGTCTGTTAATTATATTTAAATATGATCCTTTAATTGATTTTGAAAGCGTTACACATGATTGTGATAATTTACAAAAGTGTGTGATTATTTGACACTCATTTTATTTATATTTTCATATATTAAATGTAAAGAAAAATAAATTCGCAAATTCTCGATATGAAAAGAGAGTATTTATTTGTTTGAGTTAAGGTTTTAGTGTATTGGTGTCTGCCAAAAGCTGCTTTAGGGCCAAACATGAGCAAAACTCTTTGCTTTGGAGTGAGTGTCTGTGTAATATCACTGATGCTTAAGTAATGTTTCTCAAAGTAATTTGTCGTTGTCAATGACACAAAATAGAAATACTCCGTTTTCGTATTTGCAGCATTTTATGCGTTTTTTGTTTACATTCATTTCTCGATTTTGTTTACTTATATTTTCATGAGAATGTAATAATAAAATTTTACCGTAAATAAAATGGAAATGGAAAACGGTGCTGAAATGTTTAAATGAAACGCAAATAAATTTTCGTGTAAATTAAAGAGAGTGTAATAAAAATTGAGAGTTCAGTGTATTTCAGTGTAATGTAATATTTTGTAATATCGTCATAAATGAGAAATGAAATGCCAAATTTATGGATATTTTGGGACTTTTGATTAGACTTTTGATTTCCGGTTCTGTGCGTTTCACATGAGATTTATGACGGAATATAAATTGTAAATGTATATTTATGTTCTCCGATTTAATAATAATAATAATACTGATGCTGAATCCAATGATAATGATTTTTATTGAGATTAATTATTTAACGTTTTAATTTTTTAGGCGTTTGGAGCAAAATCAACTGAAAGACGTGCCTTCGCGTGCATTTGCCAATTATAAGCGATTGAGACACATGTGAGTGATACATTTATGTATATATTTTTGTTTCAAAAGGAATATGACACGACATTGTACAATAATTGGCATTATCTTTATCTCAGTGATTTGAGCAAAAATAACATCACAAAAATAGCAGCGGATGCATTTTCGGGTCTTAAGTCTCTAAATTCACTGTAAGTTTGTGGCGTGTGTAAATATAAACATATGATATATTAACATTGTGAGTTCATTTTAAGGTTCCTCTTCAGCAATGAGATAACGGATCTTTCCGATGGTGTCTTCAAAGGACTCACCAATCTTCAGCTTCTGTATGCGATCACTTAAACACTAAATACCCATTGTCACAAAACACAAACATAATATATCTTAACTCAATGTTAATAATCAAACAGAATGAAAGAGTTCGATTGTGTAAAAGTGCACGCACACTTTGTCTTACAATGTATTGTTATTGTGTCAATCCGTGGAATTAATATTGTAATAATACTACACTGATGTGATAAAGTCACGGTCCTTGAGTTTTTACATTTATTAATCGTTAAAAAATTATTCGTCATTTTAAGCATTTATGTATTAAAGACATTTTGATAGTACGGAATTATTTTAAAATCATAATGAAAAGATATATGTGAGATCAAAGGTCTAAAGAAACAATTGGCAAATATAATGAAAACCTTTAGAAAGATAAAATGAGATCATAAAATGGGTTTAATGATTAGAGAGTGTATTTTAAGATTACAGTTGATTATGCATGACGTTACAACAATGCATTTTCACTGTATGCCGATTTCTCTGTTTTGTCATACATTTTCTCCATTTAATGATCCTCAATCGTGAAACCCCACCTCTGCACAAAGCAATTTGTCTCTCAAACATCACCGACAGAACCATTAAATGCACACTTTCATATCCCCGTATTTAAGAGTTATATCTCCACGCGAGGGACGGAATTGCTTTTCATTGACTCTGTCACTTAATCCCTTTCAATTTCGTGTTATCCTAATCTTTTTGGACATTTCCAATCTCCGTACACACCCTTCAGCAGCATCTGTATATTTTATTCGATGATATTATTGCACTCATATAGCGTTTTACACGACATTTTTAGTTTAATTTATGTGACTTTCGCATTTATATCAAAATTTGTGGTGTCACTTCCTCATAAGAAACTGTTCCACCGTAAGATGTTTCTTTTTAGTGATTCATAATTTAACTTTGTGTTTGCATTGAGGTGTTGTCTTAAGTCTCTTAAATAATTAGATTTTTCTTAAAATGTTTAAACACATGTGAAGCGTGAAGAGAGTGAAAACGTGACATTTATCTGTATCATTATCAAATTATTTATATGTATTTACTTTTCGCTCGTATTTTGTGTCATGATTATCTGACAACACGTGAATCATTTTCAGTATACAATTAACTAAAACTGAATTTTACTTTAACATAGAAAATTGAGTCAAAAAATACAAAATATGTTTTATGAATAAAATGTAAACATTCTCATGTGCTTTGTTTAGATTATTAAACGCGAATCGTATCACATGCATCCGTCGCGATACTTTCGCCGATTTACAAAATTTAAATCTTTTGTGAGTAAAATCCCTTTATTAATTTACATGTGATTTTAGTAAAAATATTGATTTTCAGGTCATTATACGACAATAACATTCATTCATTATCCGATGGCATTTTTTCGTCTCTCATCAATATCCAAACACTGTGAGTTTCATATTTAAATATAATTTTTATTAATTCTGTCGAAAGATGCAAAATGCTAAAGAACAGGGTCTTTATAAACGCCAATTCCTGCGAATGGAGAGACTCATCTCTATTCCACACTGTGATAGTGATCTCTTTGTGGTAATATATCATGTGAAGTGTTTCGGGACCTCTGTTTATTTACCTTTGGCCCGTTTGGGTGTGAGTCTGTCTTTCAAAAGAGAAATTTCCCATTTATATATTCTCGAAATTGCATTTCAATAACACACTGTGCATTTCTGCACATAACAATTTAGAACATGTTTAGCATCGTAATATAATACCAATGTTCTCTATGATTTGCTTTTTATCATAAAGTACCATTAATAAGGTATGAAACATCATCTGTATAATTATTTTTAAATTATTATAATTCACAAAAGTAATTTTGAGCGTCTTTTTATGTTTTCTTTTTCCATTCGTTTCCCATTCTCTCGTACATTCATACACATACATTCCCACACATATTCCCCCATAACTGTCCCTCATCATATGCTTGCAGGTGATTCAATTACGTTGTGCCCTATAATTGTATTTCCCTCTTATTTATGCAATAATATACTCTCATGATTAAATAAGAGACAAATTTTGTATTTTTAAAGCGAAATGTTGTTACATGTGAGTTTATTTTCACATATTACACTCATTTTTATCTGTATCAATCTCTCACTTGGGTCAGAGGTCACATTTACCCAATCGCTTGGGGTTATTTAAGAAAAACTCAATATCTCATGCATTACAATACCTTTATTTTGGTCCCAAAACAGTTTTTCGGTGCAATAAATCCCTCTCTTTAAAGTGCGTTTTTAAACATAATAACGAAAGGAAATGCAATAATTTGGCTCTAAAAGGACATTGAACTGCACCTTTTTTGTGGGAAAACAATACTTTTGGGGGTCTCTAAAAAAGTCGCAATGATATTAATATCTGAAAAGGACAGTGATAAACTCGATGTTCATTTCTTTATGACTCTGAGCATTTTGTTCCAATTCTGTATCACATACGACTGTTATTGATATCTCTTTAATATATTACATAATTTTGTATGTGTGCGGAAGTGTATTGTGGTGTATCATCTTTCTTATCACTGATATTATCGTTATTATTTGTCTCATATGCTGATGATTGACGATACTGAATTTAAGTGCATTGAGCCTCAAGAGGCTGGACCTTTGTTATGAGAATGACCGCACTAAAGCCATTGATATTACTCTCTTAAGGGATACATTTCCGAGAAAAACAATTGAGTCAAATTGAGCGTGAATTGAGTCTCCAATTTGAGGATAAACTCTTTGAAAGTTTTGGATTTGATTGTGTCACTTACAGATTCTGAAAGAGACACTATCATATGAGAGAGAAAAATTACCGTTCATTTAAGACTTTTTAAAGATTATTTTTAACAATTTAAACTCTTTTTGTATTTTTTGTTAATGATGGTGATTATGATGATGAAGATGATGATGGTCGTATTACTTAATTGTTAATGTTACAAAGTACAGGTATTATTATTATGATTATTATTATTATTATTTTGTTAAAAGTCATTATATCCGTAACATCCGTGCCCATTTGTCTCTAATCCCATACCCCACACGATGAATTTTTGTTTCCCAAAAGTGCAGCAATAAACTTATGCCCTCACGCTGCTAATCAATAGATTTGTAAAGCATTGAACCGCTGTTTTCAGATATAACCTCTGAATTTATTCTATTGACACAACCGTTAAAATTAACGATTGTGCCACAATTGTGTTTAGATTTTGTTATTTGTTATTATTTAAATGATTTGCAAATGATATGCCAATTTTTATTAAAAATACATTGATAATATTAGTGATAAGCTGTATTTTCATGAGAGGAATATATTGGGAAAAATGTGGGTCTAAACATATTTTGGTATGCCCCGCGTTCATCTCCACCCATTGCAAAAACAACTTTTTAAAAAGAGCTTAACCATTAATGAAAGCTTAAGTCTGTTTCTAAAGCTTTTGTCTTCTTTTAGCATTTACCTTTAACATATGAGAGAAAAATGAGAGGTAACGATTGACCTTTTGCAGTGCCCTCACGTCTGTCACTATCGCAGAAAAGTTTTTTAAAATACATTTTTAAAGCATACACATTTTGATGATCTTTTCCCTCTCTAATTCCACTTTTGACATGTTAATTATCATATCATTGACGCGGCCTTCGATCTCAAAGTATTTTATGACAGACAAATGCCTAAATAATTATGTTAAGATCATAGTAATTAATTTTCAGACGATTTACGCCCCAATATTTGCAAATTGAGGGCATCACCAGAGTATGATTATTGATCACTGAAAGTGATTTCTCTATGCATTTGGGTCTTTCAATTTCAACGCTCTCATAACTTTTAATAAATTACTATGATCTTAATATATATAAATATTAATGTTATTTAAAGATGTGTATTTATATAATTTATTTATGTAATGATTGATTTTCTAAAATTTTTTTTATTAATGCTCTTCCGTTATGCGTTTATATCACATTCAAAATTTTTCAGTTTCAAAAATTCAACGGTTAAATGACACGGGAATATTAATTATATAATGTCAATTATAAGTGTTTAAAAATGTAACATAAAAAATACTATAATACTAATTATAAATTTAAATCTGCGCATATGATTTATTTTAATGTAATATGTCGGGTTTTGATCTTATTATATAAAATGAAAATTTCCGAATCAGATTACTAAAGAGATATTTATTAATGGAAATTATTACAGACACTGAATAACTATGAAAATAATGTTACAATTAAAGACTCCTTTAATTGGCTCCTGAATTTTTCTTAAACACTTTTTAGAATATGCATTTGTTTTTTGGCACTTAAATTACTGCAGTCACTGTTTTCAATTTTGAAATGAGTGCCTAAAAAATAATGGCATTTAAAAGGGCAATTTTAGGGCCTCTCCCTTTTGAATGGCGAAATTCCCGAAAATTCGGAAAAAATGGACACCCGTGGGATGTAAAGACCTGAATTTGGGAATGTGTTTGAGAAACGCATTTGGGGCACACGAATATCATATTTATGAAAATACCATTTACCAAATGTCATGTGTTATTAATTTTGGGCTTTCTAATTGTCTAAAAAAGTTCAATATCGCATATGTCTTTATCTTTAAATTATACCCTTTTATAGATTCAAATTTAATGTGTATATAAATTCATTATTAAATGCATTTTTTGGAAAATTTTTACACTTAAAGTTTATTGCAATTTACAATGTTTAAATTAATGAATTTGTGCGAAATTATTTGATATTATGCGACTAAAAAAAGTGTGTATTATTCTTAAAACAATTTTCCATGACCTTTGACAGGCATTTGGGACGTAATCCTTTCATCTGCGACTGTAACCTCCGATGGTTGGCGGAGTACCTTCGGTTGAGACCGACTCTTGAGACTTCAGAAGCACGGTGTGAAGAGCCGCGAAGAATCGCACGTAAACGAATCTCTCAATTGAGTCCTGAAAAATTCAAATGCAAAGGAAGTGAAGAGTTTCGAACCAAATATGCTGACCATTGCCTCGTTGATAGTAAATGTCCCGACAGTTGTGTGTGCGAAGGGACAATTGTGGACTGTTCGAAGAAAGATCTCAATGAAATACCAAATGACATCCCCGCATTTGCCACAGAATTGTAATCATTGTTAATATCAATATTAATTTATTGATTCATGTAATTTTATTGATATTAATGTTTAAATACATTTTCAGGCGCGTCAATGATAATCACATCACCCGTGTGAGAAATACGGGAATGTTTAAGAAACTGCCGAATCTCATACGATTGTGAGTATGGTCATATCGAATCATCACACTCCTTTTTTGTAAATTTTATTATTTTCTTTCAATAATGTTAAGCATTTTATTAGTAATGTTTAATTTAAAACTGAAATAAAGTTTTAAAATGTGCTTTTTGTGTTTGAACGTTACGAATATGTACGAATATGTATTATATATTGAGGGTTAATAATAAAATTTATTAAAAAAGGAGCGGTGTCATCATCATCTTCATTTGTTATATCATTGTGATTCTATTGATTTACTTTAATTATTTGCAGAGATCTCCGCCATAATAAGATTAGTGACATCGAAGACGGTTCATTTCTCGGCGCTTCGGCACTCAATGATCTTTTCATTACCGAAAACAGATTAAGAATGATCAGACCGAAAATGTTTTCGGGACTTAAGAATATTACAAATTTGTGAGTGAATTGAGCATTGAATGTTTCGGTATATTTCATTGTGTTTTTTATCTTCAGAATGCTGCGAACGAATCAATTGACATGCATCACTAATGATTCATTTTCAGAAATGGAATCACTCCGATTATTGTGAGTCAATTATATCCATTTTTGTGATTGCATATGTCATTATTTGTATTTTCAGATCACTTTATGATAATAAAATCAGATGCATTCAAAAGGGATCTTTTGATCGAATGAAATCCCTTTCAACACTCAATCTTCTTTCGAATCCTCTCAATTGTAATTGTCACCTCCGATGGCTCTCAGAATGGTTACGGAAACAGGAAATTGTCACCGGAAATCCGCGGTGCCAATCGCCAAATCAAGTGAAGGATATTCCTGTTGAAGATGTGGAACTGAGTGACTTTCAATGCGATGATGAAGACGAAGAAGTTGCAGATTGTGGTGCAGATGCACATTGTCCCGCGCGATGCATATGCACGGGCACTGTCGTGAGATGCTCACGACAAAAGCTGAAGACATTTCCCAAATATATTCAATCGGTGAGCACCGAATTGTATTTGGACGTGAATGACATTGCGAGTGTTCCTTCAGAAGTAAATCAATTATCGGAACTGACGCGTCTCGATTTAAGCAATAATCAAATTGCTCTTTTGACCCATAATATGTTCGCAAATTTGAGTAATCTCCAGATTCTGATTCTCTCATATAATAAACTCCAATGCATTCAGTCAGAAGCGTTTCGCGGTCTCAAATCCCTAAAAGTATTGTCTCTCCACGGAAATGACATTTCAATGATTCCCGACGGCACTTTCAAAGACTTGAATGGGATCAGTCATATCGCACTCGGAGCTAATCCATTGTATTGCGATTGTAATCTCCGATGGTTGGCATCTTGGATACAGAGAGGTTTTGTTGAGGGGGGAATTGCGCGATGTCACGAACCGCGTGCGATGAGAGATAAATTGATTATGTCCGCACCTCCGAATCATTTCATTTGCGCCGAAGATCCCGAGCCTCAGGTATTAGCAAAATGCGACGCGTGTTATACTTTTCCGTGCGCGAACGGTGCCACGTGTCGGTCACTGTCCAACCGTGGGTATGAATGTGAATGTGCTCCGGGATTTCATGGACATAACTGCGAATATAAAATTGACGCATGTTTTGGTGCACCGTGTGACAACGGAGGCACGTGTAAGGTTCTGGAACAGGGACGGTTTTCCTGTCATTGTCCATTGGGTTTTAATGGTGAAAGATGTGAGACAAACATTGATGATTGTAATGAAAACAAATGCGAGAATAACGGGACGTGTGTCGATGGCATTGAATCATACGAATGCCGATGTCCGCCGGGATTTAGCGGTGATTATTGTGAGAGAAAAATGCATTTCTGCAGCAAAGAGTTAAATTCATGCAAAAACGGAGCGAAATGTCGTGATTTTCACACACATTATCAATGCGAATGTCCAATCGGATGGTCCGGAGATAACTGCACTGTTAATGAAAACGATTGTCGCGATCATCTCTGTCAAAATGGAGGCACATGTGTCGATGGACTCAATGAATATCACTGTGAATGTCCAATTGGATTCGCGGGAAAGTTTTGTGAACTGTCACCAATGGTGGAATTGTTGCCACAGACATCACCGTGTCAACAGCACGATTGTATTTTTGGTGTTTGTTTCGTTCCTTCGGGATCTTCAGATTACATTTGTAAATGCTCCAATGGTTACACCGGAAAGAGATGCGAAATGCTCTCATCATTATCTTTTAAAGAGGGCTCTTATCTTGAGTTTGATCCGATTAAAACAATTCCCGCAATTAACGTTACGCTTAAATTTGCCACACGAAGACAATCGGGAGTTATTCTATATCAGGGCGAAGGTCAGCATCTCGCGGTCGAACTGTTCAAAGGAAGAGTGAGAATTTCTTTGGATGTCGGGAATTATCCGGTCTCAACGATGTTCTCATATGAAATGGTATCCGATGGAAAATTCCATAATGTAGAGTTTGTATTGATTAAGAAAAACTTTACAATGCGTGTGGACAAAGGTCAGTCACGGACCATCATCAATGAGGGCACTAAAGATTATCTCGAAACAAAGACACCGCTGTATATCGGAGGAATGTCCTCAGATGCATCGATGGCTGCAGTAAGATCGTGGCACATTTGGAACGCTTCGAGTTTTGAGGGTGAGCATATTGTTAGTTAATTGATAACAAATTTACAAAAATTATCTTTAAAAGGGTGTATGCGTGAGATTTACATCAATGGCAAACCTCCGGATCTTTCATCTGCACGAAGACAGCATCAGGTCATTCACGGATGCAATGAATACGATGACGCGAATCTTCAATTGGCGTGCAGAGATCATCTCTGTCAAAAGGGAAAATGTGTCCCTTCCGATGATCGAAATTACGAATGTAAATGTCACAGGGGATGGTCCGGACCTTTCTGCGATCAGAGTAATAAGTAAATGTAAACTCTCAAAACAATTAATTACTTTAATTGATGTTTCAGCACCGACGTGTCAAAAGGAAGTACGAAGAGATTTCTTTACTGAAGACGGATGTAAAACCACAAAGAAGTTAAAGATTGCCTCTTGTGTTGGGTCATGCGGTGATCATTGCTGCAAACCTCTCAAGACTAAGAAGAGACCGGTGAGGATGTCGTGTCCCGATGGGTCAAAGTTCACAAAGGAGATTGAGATTGTCCGTAAATGTGGGTGTACACGAAAATGCGGGTAATCAATCAATTGGACCATTGACAGAACAAATGAATACCTCAAAAAGAGGCGCACATAATGAGTTTTGTTCATTTTTATGATTTAAAGGCTGTCACAGTCTTAAATGTTCTGATTCTTTACAATTCAATGAATCGATAATTGATGGTGTGTCATTGTTTTTGTCATTCGTGCGTCTCAAAGATTATTATACAATTGAATATACGACACTGTCTGTGATACACTATTTACTAATTATTATTAACTCATCTTTATTATAATTGTCGTGCTCTTATATTAATTCACTGATTAATTAATCAATTATCTTAATATTCTCTGTCTTTTGATAATCTTAAGATTGAGGCATAAATGCCGTAAATGTATTTAAATATCCATTATAATATAATATTAGAATTAATAACACAATTAATTGTAATGCAATTGTGAAGTAATCATTTATTTTTTTGCAGTGCAGTGCCACATCTTAATCATTATTATGTTGTAATTTAACACAATTAAAAGTAATATAATATTAGTCATAAGTCTAATATATGTATTAATATTAATATGTATTGAGACTCAATGTGTATTTCTTTTATATTTTAATTGTTATTTAATTAATAATTAGTAATAAAATATCACTTTGAAAATTGTTTTCAATAATGATGTAAGCGTTACATGCATAGATGGAAATGGTCAGAAATGCCACGATGGGGTACATTCACGGGGTACATTCTTCAGCACACGGGTACACTGTAAGTTTTTGGGACATTTCTAGGGGGGGGGCATTTTCTAAAAAGCTCTTTTTTGTTTAAATTCATATTAATGCATATATAATATCACGTGACATGCGTGCATTATAATGCCTTCTTTTAGAAAAACATTATTTAACATCTAAAATTTTGATTTTAAAATACACCATTTTAGTTATATTTTGTCAATATCCTCATTAGATTTTTGATAATACAGTGATAAAATATAATATTTGTCTTGAATTTAGAAACAAAATATTTCTAAAAAGTAATATATTTATCATAAACATTTTTAAAA
>JAQIWM010000092.1:0-15350 GCA_034695285.1 Eniochthonius minutissimus | reverse complement strand
AAATGTGACATTTCATATGTGAAAAGTCAAATGAAAAAGGTGAATGTTATGTCAATGTTTGTATTTTATAAGTGCGTAATATACGTTTGTGATGTTATTAATAACTTATTATTTACTCTTTCATTTGAAAAAATGCATTTTCTAAAATTCATAATGTATTTTTATATCCATTTTAATTGACAATTTTATGTATATTTTGCGCTGCGATTATTAAAAAGTATGTCCGAATGCGGTAAATCGTTTACCAATGACTTTTATATACACCGGACTTAAACACTCTTAACTTTTTAATATAAATTTGAACTTTAAATAGAAATACACAATGACCATTGAACTTTAAAATTATTTTACCTTTTAAATTAATTACCATCCTCTATATACATTTAATTGATGTAATACTAACTCAATTATACATGTAAATTGTGTACTGTAAACATATTATTATATTATTTGAAAATGTGTCCGTTTCACGCGAAAAAACACATTAAAAATTTCGTGTTTAAAAAGATTTTTTTAAACACGCGATAAATGCAACAATCGGAGGGTCAACCGATGAAACGACAAATATAGTGTATCCTCTTTCGTGTATGTTGCAACAATGTTAACATGTTCCTGACTAATGATTCATTAGTTTAATGATAATAAGAGAGTTTTGGTTTACTCAATGCTATAATTAGTGATACTATAACTATAGTGGTGGTGTATTATAGTGACTTGAAAAAGTCTCTTATGCTATGATGAGATGTTTCACTATCACGAAAATTAATAATATACCCATATACAGTGTACAGTGTATACCGTTTATATCTGTACCCATAATAAATGTATATAATAATATCTGTAAAAATTACACGTAAATTTTACCATTTATTTTTACGAATTATTATTATATAACTCATATAATGAAATTAGTATTTTGCACGCAATACAATTGTAACAATAACGAAACAGAGGGTATACTAAAGAAGAAGAAAAAACTCATTTAATTTACTAGTAACTGAAGAGGAGCAATTGTTTTAACACATTATACAATACAATTATATATTATAAGGCAATAATAAGAGTGTAATTTAATAAATTAGTTATGCGATTATAATAATCGCATATTATTAACGGGTTTTAAGTGACAAAAAATTGTCTTTTTTTGTTTACAGGAAATACAATTACACTCAAATTACACTATTAACTGTAATTTAAATAATAACATTTTTTCGGGAAACTTTTGCCATAAATAATTATGTTTTAAAAAATTCAATTACAAACGTCTAAATATTAAACAAATAATAAAAAACGTTTTTCCCTTTTTCCTTCACTTATATATCATTAAATTGCATTTAATGGTATTGTTTTTTAATTGTGTGGTCTTTTAAAAGGTGAAAAAGGATATAACATTTGCGGTAATATTTTTTTCATACAATACAATTATACTTTAATAATATTGTATTTAATGCCATTATTATTATTGTATTATTTCATAATAATTCCCTAATGATATATTACAAAAAGCCATTAATGAATTTACGCGAATAAATCATTATTTAATTAAAATTAAATTATATATGTATAGAATAGACATATATACGTGTATAAATAATTAAATAATTAATATACGAAAGAATATAAATTTAAATTTAAAACAATAATAATTAGGGAATTGTGTCACAAATTAGTGTTTAAATTAAAATTTAAAATTCTTAATTTGTTTCGGGGAAAAAAAATAAATTGAATTGTGTCGTAAGAGTGTTTATAAAATGTTAAGATAAACTTTTTTTTTTAACAGCACATAGTGATATACGAATTATCAAAAAGTATACAATTAATTTACTTTACGCCGTAAGATAAGAGACAATCATCATCATCATCATGTGCACAGCATTTTCAATCTCAATTCAATTGAATGATAATTCCACAAAAGTGATGGAATGGGTCTTTACACTTCCAACAGTGTGAGAGATGCATTCAATGATTTGCATTTTTAAAGGCGCAGTCCGCAGAAAAAAAGTTTTTAAATGCCATCACTAGTAACTAGTTTCTGTTTTAAAAACCACACTAAAAATGCCATTTCCTCAAACGGCATCTCTCTCTCTTTCTCTCTCTCTTCTCTCTCTCTCTCTCTCTCTCTCTCTCTCTTTCTCTCTCTGGTATTTTATCAATGGGACGTAACGACTCAATAAATTACCAGAAACTCTTCGGGAGAGAGCGCAAATTCGTGACATGCCATACACTATTGAGCATTATAAATAAATACCTTTAAACTTAATTTAAACTCTTAAATGTTTTAAAAGCGCCACTCTCATATAATAAAAACAATAATAATAATGATGATAATTGATGCTCATTGAATGATGGTCATAGAATTAGCATTTTAAGTGATGCCCATCGCCACATACAGCACTATCACTTTAAAATGTATGTATATACACCCCCACTCACTCCTCAATTTGCCCCCCGCTTTTAAGTTAAAAATTTTTCTAAACCATTACTTTTAACGAATTAACTTTCAAATGATAATTATATTACTCTTATTATTATTATTACACTAGTATTTTGACGGGTGTATGTGATTCTCTCTCTCTCTAAAGTGCCACACCAACGCGCATATTGCATATTGGACCCTCAAACTATAAGGTTAGGCTTAAGTCAAAGAGAGACCCTTAAACTCACTAGTAAATGAAGTATTATTACACAAATGCCTTAAGGTGTATATAATTTTGTGTGAGTGAAGAACATTATAGGGTTTTAAAAAGGGATAGGGATAGGGTATGCCCTTTTAAGTGAGTGTGCTTTTGGCTTAATAATTAGTAATTCTAAACCTTAAAATACTTGGAAAGTGTTTTGACAGTTTAACTAAGTACTGTATATTGAGAGAGTTTAAATATGCACTTTAACCTTTGGCATTACTGTTGTATATGAAAGAGATGTATTGGGGTTTCGAGTAGTATTGGGTTTACCTTAAATTAGTTAAAAAATTCTTTTTGAAATAATCCCATACTAGTATTTGGCATGGGGTTAAATGGAAATTGTTTGCATTCTTTAGGGAGAATGTATACTGCTGTTTTCTATTATAACTCTAAAATGCTAATTAATTAAATAATAAATTATTTTTGTAAATTACAAAATTATGCATATCATTTTAGCAAAATACTATTAAAAGTATTAACGCACTATGATAACAATAAAATTGAATGGATAATTAAGAAATTATTTGTGTGAACGCATTTGTAATAAATTATAAATTCTTTATTCACATGATAATTATGATTTTTATATTTATTTAGAAATATGCAATTAAGAAATAACTATTAAAAGTATAATAATAACAATAAAAGTGTACATAATTTATGTTTTCCGCGAAAAATTTCACGGCCAATGATAAGTTTTGCTTTAGAAAAAAAGGATTTTTATTATCTTTCGCTCGTTAAAAATCACCGCACACGTATAATAGTATAAACTACTCATATACACAAACATAGTTCATCATCATCATCAGAGTATTATTACTTTAAGAGGTTAGTACCTTTAAGAGGTGTATATACACTTTCATGGCAATTCTGTTCACTAAATAATAAGTAAGTTTATTTAAAGAAATTTTCATTTAAAACCCATCCCCATTATTTTTAAGGACCACTCTCATAGTACTTTTGAGTACTGTATACGTTAAGAATAACTAAATAACTCAAAATATTCATTGCAATATATAATAAAGAGGAGAGACCATAGTGTGGAACCATAGGTTTAGGTCCATCAGAGATACCATAGTGAGTCAATGCAATTTTCTTCAGTGATCACCGCGGGGAATCGGTGCGTACGATTGGCATTTTGTTAGTGTTGTAAAACGCGAGAAAAAAAGTTTTGTTTCTCAGTGCTAATCGTAGTGTAATACACTAACTCTATGTTCTTTTCAAGTTAGTAATGGTGTCGGATCCAATAACTTACATTGTCAAGTGAATTATCTTAAATTTAATTATTGTTAAATGCGATTTTTAAATAATAAATTATTTTTTAAAAAATTATAAAATTCTCTATTATTTGTTAATAGAGTAAATGATAAAAATAATTTACCACAAAAGGAATTTAAATATATAACTTTTATATTTATATTTATATTTATCAAAATATGGTTTGTGTTAACATTACTATTACTTTACACTAGATAAGTGTAATTAGACCATTACAAAAGGTCAAAATACAAATCTAGTACTATATTTAACCATATCGAATTATTTAAAAATATCTTTATTTATCATGTTTGTTTTTGTTCATACAATAATATTCCTTTTTTGTTGTTATATTTACTAAATATATATGACTCAATTAATTTTATTAACTGAAAGAGGATAATTTCTTTAAATTTACAAATTATAACAGACTAAAAAGAAAAATTTATGAGTGGGGGTTTCTCAATTAAAAAGCTAACCCATCCCCTCGATCAACAACTTCCTATTGACAGTTAACAAACACTGCCAATTACTCATTACTTAATATTAAGTATTTTAAATTTTTAATGGTTCTGCCGCTTTTAGTTATTCTCTCAAATCAGACATATCCTCTCCTAAAAAGATATCTCTCTCCACAATGCTCAAAAGTACCAAATCACAGTATGGGGCGCAAATACTTATAATTCGATTTGCTATTGACTGTCACATTAAATTAATGGCGATTTCAAAACCTATCGATTTAACCTTTACCTGTACCTGTTTAACATTAAGCATTTTACATAAATTACTTATAACACTACACTTGCATATTTATACCATTTATATTCTCATTCATTTTTGTTTACTCATTTCATTTTTATTGTCATGATTTTAAATCAAATTTGACAATGATTCATTTAAAAATAAGTTTACACTATGTGTGAATATTATCTATTTCTATTTACTATTAGTTTTTTTGTAAATAAAAATGAAATACACGTGTAAACTTTAGTACTCTAACTTTAGTACACTATTACTTAAGTACTGTTTTTGAAATTATTTTTATTATTTAATCATTACTATTATCTAATCTCATCTCTGGAGCGAGGATGGTATTTATCTGTGGGATATCCAAAGGTGCGATCCCATTTAGCATTTGGCATTAAACTTAATTAACTTTTAACATTAGCTCATTGTTGTTCTATTCCATCGTCAACAATATAAATAAAAAAGCTATTTCATGGCCTATTTTATAATTGTATTGTCCGTTTCCCGCTGATAATTGAGTTAACGATTTAATACAAATTATGATTTATGTGAATAATTATCTAAAATGTTTAATGGTGAATTAAGTGTTTAGGGAATTACAATAAAATTAAAAAATTAGGTTATCATATGTACATGTGCATTGTTATACATAATGAGCAATAAATTATTTAATTTGTGCTTTTATTTAATTTTTTATTATAATAATATAATGGTATTTGTTAAATAATCATTAATATAAATGTTTTAAAAATAAGATTAATTACTTAATGCATAATAATTATTTTTAATATTAAAAAAACATTATTTTAAAATATTAACATATTGTAATGGAAATTTTAATCTTAAAAATTGGCAAAAAATTGACTCTAAACTTCGATGGGAACTGTATTGTTGCAAACTCTATTTATCATTACAATAGCGTGTATTCAATGGTTTGTCAAATGCAATAGAAAATCAACTTTCAAAAGCCAATTCACAACAAATTGACTCTTACATTGAGTAAGACATGTACAGTGTGTTGAATAAAATAGAAAATCGCCATTCAACAAATACCTAAAACTAACTTTAAGTTAATATTCAGTAACAATGTCACACAAACATAAGAAAATAGCTAAAAATAAGGTTATTTTGCAGTGTATTATGTTACCCCATGAATCGGGACAATCGGGACAATAGTCGCTTAATATCACCGGTAAGTGACGCCGGTAAACAGCGTGACACTATTGCTTATTGACTTTAAGGTGAAGCCATTGTTAAACGCTCTTTTCAATATTAACCTAAAGGTCGGAATAAACTAGTGTCAGTTAACTTTAACATAAAAATAGGTTCAAAATTTCTTTGGAGTTTATTTTCTTCATTCTCTACTTTTATGTTAAAAGACCCTTAAATTCCCTACTCTCAGACATCTCAATCACCCGGTACTAAAGCTATTGACTGAAATATACACTGACATGCCACTAGTTGTGTATAATGTTCAATATACTATGAAAGTCAATTTAAGCCAATTCAAGGTTTGGCCAATTTGGTAGAAATACATTCACGTTTTTCTTTTACTTGTTGCTGATGCTAGTGTATTTGTGTGAGTAATATGTATTGTAGCGTCGTGTCGAGTATATCAACTTTGACACAATTTACAATTTAAAATTTATTATTATACACAACTAGCATTTCAAACTCAACCCCCCGTTGTGGCTCAACTATCGCTAACCAATACATTATTAATTCAGACACAACAAGTTAGGGCTGCGCCTCTACACTATAGAGGATGAAATTTGGACACGAAAAATTATTTAATTTAAATTCAATGCTAATCCACGCAATTCACTACTAGTTTTATATACTCGTCAATAGACTATAGTAACGAAAAAATTGTATAAAAAATAGTGAATTAAATTTGATATTTAAATTATAATTTTATTATTGAGATGTTTGACATGTGACATATTTATTAAATAAAAACGTTAATACTTAAAGCATATTGAATTATAAATCACCATTTGTATCGCATAACAATTTAATAGTTTAAAAACAGGTTAAGGCTTTGATATTGAAAAGGGATTTACATTAATTAGTGTTAAAACTATAAATATGTTAAATGTAATTCTTTAAATGCACGTCATTGAAGATAATTTAAGTTAATAATAATCTTAAGTTTATGTTTATTAAGTCCTAATATGGGATTTAATTATCTAATAAATAACACATATTAAATTATTTATTTTTAACACAAATAAATTGCGCATTATTATTTAAATAATATTAACTTAATGTATACTTTTTATTACATTAAATAAATTTAATAACTAACTAGAAAGATTAATGCATTTTATTTTTATAAAAATAAAATTACCATTACCATATTTAGATTTTAATACTTAAAAATTATTAAAATAAATTACAATTATTTTATAAATAAATCATTAAATTATTGTAATTTTGATATTTGAGCTCAACTAATCCACTAGTAAATTATTAAAAAATAATTGCATATGTTTATTTAATTAACATAAAAAACTTGTGAAATAAACTATATGAACTTGAACCTGAATCTACGTATATTCTTTAACCAGACCGTAGTTTGAATCAAAATTTGTCCTCTATTTTCTAGTCCCGACCCACGGGCCAACACCCCATGTGTCGGGCAGAACCATAATAGAATAGTGAGAGATATATTACTATTACTATTACTAACGCTAACTATACCTTTACACATACTAACTGCGCAATTCAAAAGGATCATTTCAACTCAATAGGCAACTGCAACAATGGATAATAGAGTTGAAGTGAAGATCTAAAGACATTTATCAATTGTCGCATAATCAACTCGGTATTGACTCGTGACATGACTCGATTATGTTACACCTTTTCAGTGATTAACTATACCATTATACCGGAGAGTATGGGAGTTGATCATTTTCTCGTTAAAGAGACCCCTTAAAGAGGAACCCCCAAAATGCGGAGATAAATAGCATTATATACTGTAGAATGGTAAAGTTATACATTATGAAAGTTGTAACATATTGAAAAAAGTTCAAAATAAAAAATAAAATTCTTCCCCATATTTATTCTTTATCTTTATCTTTAATTTAAATTATGAATAATAATAAATAATAATAAATACCATAATTCATATCCAATGCGATGATGAAAAATAACATAAATTAAAATCAATATTTATGAGTGTATATGAATTATCACTAATGTTTACAAGTAAACACTTTTATTTATATTTTATTTTTATTTACATTTAAGTATTTTATATTAAATCGCATTATTATTGTCAAAACTTTTTAAATAATATATTTAAAAATTGCCATTAATGTTATTATTATCACGTTTTTATTGACACTTTTTTAATGATAAATGAAAATGTAAATAAAAACCGATACGGGAACGTACACATAAATATTATTAAAAAAATGTTGATATATGCATTTAAAGCGAATGATAATTCAATTGCAACGGTAAAATACAATATTCAGTAAATGAATTATGAATCAAATGACAGGTGAGAAATGATCGTTTCTTTCTTATTTTTAGGAAAATATATGTTTTTTTAACATACAAAAAGTAAACGAAACTAAAGTTTAAAAAACTATTCGATTCAACATTCGGAACAATAAATAACCTCATTCTTTACACCTTTAGGCATAACTAAAGTAAAATTTTTTTAAAAAAACTTTTCTTTTGTGTTTCTTTTTTCACACTGAAACTAAATACTAATCAAAGAGATGAGAGAAACTCAGGGTCTAGGACTAGTACTAACTGTTTGAGTATAGGTTTTATTCACCATGAAATCGGATATTCTAAAAATGTGGTCATTCAAATAGTACTCTAAAATACCTATATAAACGTTAACTATTGCTATAAACCCCTCCCCCCGTACCCCAATAGCCATAGGGGACAATACACCGTAATATAAGACAATCATAATGTGTCTTAAAACACGTGCCTTCACTTTTCTTTAACATAAACGTACTTAATTTATGTTCCCTCTTAAATAGAGCCCTTAATTAAACAAAAAGTTCCAATTACTAGTCTCATAGAAAAATCTCAAATTACAGCTCTATTTAAACAGACTGCATCTATAGTAAACTTTTATCGGTTGTTAGTTAACATTAAAGTTTAATTGAAGTTAAATAAATAAAATTCTTTAAGGAAAGGCCCTTCTCTCACTCTTCCATCAAAATCCATCATCTATTACATTATTATAATCTCATTATACACTCCCATACAATTAAATATCACCCTAAATTAAAGTGATCTCAATCATGGCTTTTGATGACATCTTTTTAATGCCCATTTTTAAAACCATAATAAATGATTCTAAACAAAGGTGTATTATGTTATTATTATCGCATATGTTTATTAACGAAAAAAAAGTAATAAAATGAAAGTAAATAAAAAGCGGATTCTGTTCAAATATAACTTTTTTGGGATTAAATTTAAATTAATATTTTAATAAAATGTTGAATAAAACGTAAAATTTTTTATAATAATTATTATTTATATATATATTATTTATTAAATAAGATTTAAGATTAAATAAAATTATTTATTGCAATGAATGAGCATTAAAAAATAGAATAAAGATTTGAAAAAATTCAACAAAACAATCTTTGAATGGCTATCACTAGGATCATGGACTAAGGGAGGGGGTCAAAGGCCATAAACAAAAAAATCAATGGGAAATTATCTTATGAAATGATCTTATAATATACAGATATAGTCATTAATGTGCATTAAAAAGGGCACACCTGCAAATGGCATAATTTATGAATGCCCATTACAGAGTGTATATTTGATTTTATTTATTATTATTATTATTATATTTAAGTTTATTTCCATTCATTCTCTTATCTTTATATATATATATATGTATATATTATAAATAAATAAATTTTTCCCCAAAAACTTTATTCTCTTTATTCCTTTCGTCATTATTACATTGGATCATTGGGCTGTTCACAAATGAAGTAAATTGAGAGAGTGGAGATGCCATAAAGATAAATACAGCGCAATCTGTTTTAGGGGATGATAAAATATATTACAGGTTTGGACCTCTGTATAGTGGTCATTAAATGTTATGCAATCGTTTTTAATTAATTAACAATTATGTATTTTTAATAAAAATAAAATTGATTATAGATTTTTAGAAATTTATTTCACAATTAAAAATTATAATTATGATGTATTTAATTATATTTTTTAAATTAATTTTTAAAATTATTGTCACGATTTTATAAACTCATATTTTAAATTAATTTTTCCATTTTATGAACTATTTTATTTACTTTTTATTAAGAAACAAATTCAAAAATAAAAACAAAAATTGATAGTAAATCCATTAAATGAATAACGCATATTACATTACGCATATAAAAGTCAGCATTTTAATTGATATAATTCTTTAGGAATAATCATTGTTTTAAACTATATTATTAAATAAATAAACTGTATTATTAAACTGAATTTGACTGTACTAAAATTTTACTAGAATTTTACAAAAGAATTTTTCAATAAAAAAAACATAACTAGTTTTAGATTTATTTAGAATAATAATAATAATAATAACATTTTTCTATTGAAAAAAGGCAATTATTTGCTATCGGATGTGTAAATAAATTACATGTGTAACTATTTACGTATACTTAAGTATAACATTTACAATCACCGATCGCGATCTCAATTAGTTTTTTGAGACTGTACTCTCAAAACGAAAACGGCACACTAAATTATTATGCAATAATTTATTATAAGTGCCCGTGAATTGTAATAGTATTCTATAGGTGACTGAAATAGGAGCGTCGGAAGCTATAAAATCTGGTGCTATGCGCTCTTAGTTCAAACGTTAGTTGCAAATAAAACTTAAACAAGAAATAAGTGCAACAAAATTTTTTTCAATTTCTTAAGCATTATTTTAGTTTATTAATTTTTAGGTGAAACTGAAACATAGAATTTATTATTCTATTATTTTATTATTTTTCAAAAACTTAAATTGCAAAATATTAGTTAAATCGTAACACATATTTATCTTTGAATATTATTCATATGGTAAATTACGCTTTACTTTTTGCAATTTGTCTTAGTTTTTGTTACAATTATATATTTGTACAATTATTTTGTAATATCTTTGAGTGTGTTTATAAATTTTACTTTAAATGTGCGTATTTTAATTGTGAATATATTTACAAAGTTAAAAAAGTATCGATAAAGGATTTTGGAAGTTATTCAATTGACAGATACACAGACGGATACAGTTTGTAACGAATAGTTATGTGTATTATACATGTATAATCTGTAATATAACTCAACACTATATAACTAAGTCCATTTTAAACTCTATTTTTGCCGAATACTGTTGATCCTTTACTAGATACGTATAGAAAAGTGTTTTCAGGAGTGTTATTAAAAAGAGCACGTGTATTTTAAAAGCTCTGACGCCACGAGACGATGGAACAGATAAAAGTGATTGAGAGTAACAAAATAATAGAGAATTGAGATTTAAATCAGTGCCGTAAATATTATGGACACACTATACACTGAACACTTTGTTCAGTGTATTTTATAAAAATATTCATTCCCTTAAAAATAAGGCAATTCTTTTAAAAATAACAATAATACCATACCATTGACCTGACCTTTAACTCTCATCAACGTAAAAAGGTCATTCCATTCATTAGTATTAACTTTCTATTTGTTAGTTATAGTATACAGTGTTATTAGTGATTTGTTATCGATAAGAAAGTGATTAAATGTCTGACGCTTGTTATGTTTTATAAATAATTACCAATAATAAATTACACCGTGTAATGGAAAATATTTTCCAATTAACATTAAGATTTAAATAATTGATAAATAATTGATTAATTAATTCTGATAATTGTGTGTATATTTATTTATTTTTTTAATTTACAAAAGGATATAGAATTGGAATATTTCAGGGGTAAAATTATTATTTTTATCTCATGACTCTTTTTTTTAAATTTTATTAATTTATCATTTAATTATTAATTACTTTGACCCTCATTTTAAACAAAATTATAATTTAATATCCCCAAAAAATATTAATATCTTTAATATTAAAACATATTTTTTGTCGTAAAATAACCGGAAAATTATGCATTTAAATGCGCTTTAAATAATCAAATTTATAAAAGCATTAAATAATAATAATAATAATTTTTTAATACGTTTATCACAATCATGACCCTAACTCAAGCATATAATTACAATTACATTTATAATTAAAATTCGTGATAACGTGGTTTTTTAGTTGGGTAACAAACTAATGATTTCGTCCTGCGTTTGTCTGTCTGTCTATCAATACAAAAATTCCAAAAAATTCTTAACCGAAATTTTTCAAATTATCAGAGAAAATAAAAATTTAAGTGCATTTTGCGATGTATATTTAGGGACACATTATTTATAACTCATAATACGTATTAAAAGATACGCCACAAAATGCACATATATTTTTATTTTCATTGTAAAATGTCGAGAATTTAAATAATAAAATTGTTTTAAATGATGGTCAGAAATGGTGAAGAGTTTTGGGAGTTATTAATATGTATTCTGAATTTGTTTTTAAAAAAATTAAAGTTAAAATCAAAACTATGAACTATGAACTATGAACTATGAACAAAGAAATGAACAAATACTACGCAACTGGAAATAAAGCGTCTCGCACTAAATTCTTGTTTAGTATACCTCAACAGGAAGGGTTTTATATCATTTTTTAAACACTAATCATTAGGGGGAATATATTATTATTATTAAATATGAAATTATAATTATAATGGTGTTATAAATGAAACAGGAAAGTGCTAAACAAATACTAGAGTATTGATAAATATGATAACAATAAATAATAATGTAAATAAAAAAGAGGCAAATTTAATATAAAAAAGATCATAAATTTTTTCAAAAGGATGTAAATTAATGCGCGATTAAAGGTTAGATAAAAGTTTACCTTTTCAAAGATAATACATCATCATACTATTTAAATAATTTTCATAACAATAACTATGATAATGATAATAATAACTTTAATACGAATTCTGTATTATTTTACATTAACCACTAACATAATGTGCATCTGATTGCACTATGTTCAAAGCTTAACTAATAATTGCCAAAAGAATCCACTATTAAAATTAACTCTCTCATTATCATTAACATTTAATTGTAAAATATTGTTACTCATAAATAAAGATAATGACATACAAATAATGAGACAAAAGCGTCTATTATTTTTTTTACCGATGAATTATAAGAAATACAAAAGAAATAAGTATAATAATTCACTTGAAAAAATACCTTTTCAAAGGGGTAATTAACATACTAATGATACGCTCATTTATTACTATTATTATTACTGCAGAGCAATTAATTATAATTGTTATTACAGTGTATGCATTATAATTGTCAGTCATATGATAGTTAAGAATTATTATAACAATACAATTTTAAAGGGGCATTAATCATTAAGACATAGTATATGCTCCCCTTTTAGCCCCTAACTCTGTATTATAATAATAATTATCATTAATATTGTCACTTAAATTTGCATTAATTGGACACAATCAGCACCGTATTCACTTCAATTATGGCATTTGAATTGTAATAAAATTGCAGTATTTCCTTTCATAATAATAATAAACTTAAATAATTATAATTATAAAAGTTATTAATATAATTATAATTTTAATGAGGATATAATAAAAGTTGATTATTGTGACCTCAAATAATATGCGAAAATATTTCTTGTTCATATACTTTATGAACAGATTGTACTTTGGTAACAGAGGCCATAATTATTAAACTGTAATTTATATATTTATGCATATAAATAGTTTTTACGCAAATATCATTAATAATAAAAGGGGAGGAAATTAATATAGAATTAAAATTTTTTTTATAATAATTTACTGCATATGTGCATTAATGTATGGGAAATGTTTTTACACTATTATTTTATGTGCAATTATTTTAATTGTAACAATAGAATAACACGATTTTGTTATACTGCACTAAAGTTTAAAAATATTTTATTTCAACAGTATTTTTTAGTATAATAAATGTATCAATAAATTCTTAAAATGTTAGGCCTTTGATAGTTAATATATAAACATTTGAATTAATTTTATTTATAAAATTTAAATTATTACAATTTAAAGAAAAAAAAATTAAAATCCCATTTTAAACTCTATTATTATTATTAATCAAATAATAATTAATACCCCAAAGTGGACCTCTAATTGTTGCAATTGACATATTAATTGTTGGATTTAGTTATTCAGCTTTTGGCACATTAATGGTTTTAAAAACCATTATGTAAATGGGAATGATTTAATGATGAGAGACAACAATACACATGAGAAAATGCAAATGATAAATGAATTAAAATTAATTATTGAAAATATATGCATTTACAATTAAAAGTTAATTGAAAATAAAATACTTATGCTGTTAATATGTTGGAATTAAAATTTTCTTCTCAAATACAGAGTATTAAATTTGATTATTTATGTAAACCTTTTTATTATTAGTAACGTGTAACATATTATATTATGGAAAGTTTTAAATTTTAATTTTCAATCACTAGTGCAATATTTTTCACATTTTAGGTAAAATTGATTTGTAAAGTTTAACACTACTGAGATATAAACTTATTATAGTACATATGGAATTTACAACAATGTTTACGCGCGCGTTAATAATTAAATCTCAATAAATAAAACTGATTAATATGGAAAAATTTATGGCAATTATGAGTAAACATTATTAGTAAATTAAGCATTAATAGTTCCTCATTTTCAATAGCATTTTATATTTCGTTACGCGTAAATGACGCACAAATAAAGTATCAATAACTTTTATAGTTACAGTAAATTTTAAAAAATAATCCGCGTAATACATGTACTAGAAATATATACTATTTCTAATAACAGAAAATCGGATCGACGTTTGACTTTAAACTATTTTAGCAAATAGTATACTAATGGAGGATTGAGATAATTCATAACTATTTTTACAAAACTTTTGAATCTTGTGTAACACTGACTAACACGCGCATCACACACTAATTCGGAACACTAGTGTAACATAAAAGCGTAGCTTAAATTCTAATAACTACTGTAATAGAATTTTATTGCAAATAATTGTACACAATTAAAATATCAATCATCATTATTAAATACAATGTCATCATAATTTTTGAAAAGTCATTGTGAAGAATAAATCGTATTACTTGCAAATGATATTAATGATATTAATTTATCGAAAACCCTCATTAAAAATATTACTAATTTTGGAAGGATTTTCTTTACTGTATAATAAATAGTACAATTACATAATTATATATTAGAATTGATAATTAATGATTCATTACCGTTTTACAGCTTCTTTATTCAACGAAACTAGCAAAAAAAGTAATATATAAAATATAAATCTAAATGTACATCCAATTTACTAATTTAATGTTATAATTATTTTCGACACTAAACAATGAAAGCATTATCATTTTAATAAAAATAAAACGTTACAAAATCGGTGTAAATTTATACATTAAATATAAATAAATTATAAATATTATTTTATTTAATACATTCAATTATTGCAAAATTATTGTTATATTTACACATGAGAACATATTTTACATTT
>JAQIWM010000091.1:0-15426 GCA_034695285.1 Eniochthonius minutissimus | reverse complement strand
GCAACAATATTAACTGCAACAATATGAAGTAATATATTGAAAATAAAATTTCGTTCGCATGCAAATTATGGATGAGTTTACACTCACTCATGTGTCAGGTGTGAAATTGGTGAGGGGCTTAACATTTCTTAAGTGCAAATCTCTAAATGGATTGTTTTTAATGATCACACTGTACACTGCAATTTACAAGAACGTGTTTTGCACTTTACGCCATACACATGATAAGTTAAAAAAATACACGTGAACATATATATAAAATGTGCCCCATTATTGGCTCGAAGCGAAATATTTGCATAATTATCACAATATAATTATGAGGGTCCTAATGTAATACTACTTCCAACATTCATCACCTGCAGAAGTAATAAGTAATTTTCTATCATATACATAACTGACGACAATGGGCTTCCTGAATAAATTTGGCGGTGGCCACGTTATTCCAAACGATTTGTTGTTAAAGACACATTTTGCTCCTAGTATTTGTACTACCACTACTACTGTTGTAGTAAACAATTGTGACCACCTGTTCTGTATCCATTTCGTTCGCTCATGATGACCGAAATATAATAACTTCATAAAGTATATTTAGGGACATGGGGAGAGGCGCGCATATAACATGGTATTGTCGCTTCATAATAATTTCCTGAATGGACATTAAACCCAAAGTCAGTAATATGCCCGCATCGAAGGGGAGAATCATATCATGAGCTACTAGAGTATTAAGAGAGGGAACTCAATTGCATTGACTTTAATTCCTTATGGCAATAGAGAGAGAGAAGAGAGAGAGAATGGGAGAGAGAGAGGAGAGAGAGAGAACGGCACAAGAGAATCACATCGTCATCATCATCTCATCTTCATCTTGGATAGTATTGTGCATGTTTTGCTGACGGCAGTTTCCCCGCTTTAGTTCTTCCGCCATCAGGAAACATGAAGATGAACGATGCATGCGTAAAAATGAAACTTTCTCAATGTCCCATTTTCTCAATCCTGTGGATTATTATAGTGGATCATGAGTGTGGTGCGTTCAAAGCTTTCACTCTGCTGTTTTATATATGAAATCATATATGATATTATATATGGTATTTGAAGATACAATATCCGTGTGTTACCGTTTCTGTTTCAGTCATGATATTTACTATCGCGTGCACAATGGCGATGGACACCTACAGATGTGCAGTATTTTCATGTTTCCATTTATACCATTTATACAATACTGGAGAATTCCCCCTCATATAACATATCACATAATACCATATTCTAAATGTACATTATTATATTTTGAACCCATCTCTTTGATCCATACATTGTTTTGATAATATTCTCTTTCAATATAAGATATACTTTCATCCCCCTATTTTCAGACGCGATGCCCCTTCTAATCTCATCTCACCATGTCAGTGCATTAAAACATTAATGAGTTCCCCATTAAAACACACAAAGGCCAAAGGAAAGACTCATTGCATGCTTGGCTAATGACGGGATTCGATTCTTAGTTTTAATAACTTGTGCAGTGATGGTAATATATCCTTTATTACGCTCACCACCTGCATCCATGCAGCAATAGAAAATTTCCACTTTCCACTTACTAATTTCTTTTTTCACTCCCCTCCATCCACAATTACACTAAAGCATTTTCTATCCCCCCTTCTTCATTTACAATTACTGACACAAACCATTCTTTAACCCCCCTTCTTCATTTACAATTACTAGCACTAAACCATACTCTATCCCCCCTTCATCTGCAATTACTGACACTAAACCATTTCTATCCCCCCTTGATTTACAATTACTGACACTAAACCATTTTCTATTCCCCCCCCCCCCGCTTGAGCCAAAAGACTTTCCAAATGAGTTGATAATGCGAGATGAAATGATAGTGGCGTAAAAAAGGTACAATTGATTTAGCTAAATCCATTTCCAGAATGAGATATTAATGCGTGGCCTCTGCAAATAATAGGGTTTTATGAGAAACACGCCAAAAAACAAGCAAATTAAAATCATAATGCTGATAGGGAGGGGCAACATAGCGACAGTGATTAATGAAGTGTCCGGAAGTGACGCTCGATGGGCTTCGTGGGAAGTGAGCAAAGTGGCGCTTAGAACTGTGCATGAATTATAATTGTGCAACAAGTAGTGCATCATAGTAGTGCATCATCATCTGTTGGGGGAAGTAACATTATCATCATGAGCATCTTATATAAGCACCCTCTTAAAATAAGCTTAATTTATAATAGCGCCGGTCATTCATAACCTGTAATTGTGCGAAACTTGAATTGGAACTCGCGAGAGATGTATCACCTCTCTTTTCCCTCAATTTATAACTATTGCTATATTATAGATATATTAATACTAGTGAAAGACTCAATTGACCCTCTGTTTTTTAGATTGATGTCACTAATGAATGCCCTGTGTCAAAATCACACTCTAATTATCTTATACTTTCACAAATTATATTACATTCTGTATTCTTAGTTCGTGCCCACGTTTAGGGAGAGTGAGAACTTAATTCACAATTAATAAGTGTATAATACACTTATATATAAACACCTAAAAAATGTTAAAAAAGGCAATGCTCTTTCATTTGAAAAATTGTGCATATTTAATAAATACAATACTTAAAAAGATATTGTTGATGTAATAATATGGCCCTTATGCCCCCCAAAGGCTCTTCAGGTTTGTGAGTAGTCACGATACCACTTAATAACACCTCGTTATGGAGATGCTCATACTTATGCTCTTTTAGTGCGATTGTTAATGAAAGAGCACAGAGAGGCGAACAACTAGAAGAGGGGAGATGCTCGAAAATGATAAAAAATGCTTTCCTCTCTCTCTTTCACTTAATTCATTCGTCCCATTGGCATCCACTGATACATATGAATATTGTTTAACATTTTTAGTATGTATATATGTGTGTGTGTGTGTGAATGTGAGTGTGAGTGAATGTATGAATGTGGGGGTTTAAAAGTAGAAAGTCGAATTGGGAGGAAATGAAAGCATTGGTATGGTGCGTGCAAAGAGCAGAAATATACACCATTCACTATGCATTGAAATAGTACAAGAGATGTTATCACTGTTTTGTGAGAGAGTGATGGGTGTGCCTCTCTCTTTTTCTGTGATTCTCTTGTTTGCGTATCTAACAAATTTGCGCCGAGACTCACACTTCGCGTGCAACTCTTACTGCTCGTACTCAAGTTGAGTATTAGAATGAGCTTATAGTATAACTATATACTGATGTATATATACAAAGTTAGAAAATAGTTGAAGTTTTATTTTCAAAAAGTGTGATTGATAGCAGTGCAATGGATAATAATCTCTCCATTGCACAGTCCTTTCTCCATTGGTCTTAATTTTCTTATTACTGACTAGCTAGTTCAATGCTTATGTAATGGTGCGGCATTTTTGTTGTGCGAATGTGATTGCTTTTTTGGGGTGGGGGCAGCGAATCACAGACATGCCGAACGGCCAAAGCCCCGACTCAGGACGGAGGGGAAATTACACGTTAATGTTAATGCAAAGGGAGTCGCAAGACTTAAGCTATTTACCCTCAGGCATTCAAATCAAAAATTACAAAGGGGAGGGAGAGGGTGATGCGGAGGCTAAAGTATGAGTGTGAATACAAATCAGCGTTTGGCTTTTCTCAATACTCACACAGACATCACAATAAAATTAACTTTCTTCTTACAACGAATACTCCAATACTATTATCTCATACTACTAGCATATAATTTGACACCCAATTTCACTTTTGCATATTCAAATAAAATTATATGCACGCAATAGACACATCTTATGATAATTGTTGACTCTCTTCACACTCATTCACCGCATTGTATGTATATAATACCATCATATTATACATATAATATTCAAATGAAAAAATTATTAATGCAATTGGCTTCATTTACAAGTACACGCCATTACCTAAATTATGTACGAATTTTGTCAAAAAAATCGATGTGTTACAAAAAAAAGTAAAATTACCATTACACTATTCTTATGTAATGCGTTATAATTTATGGTTAAATCTGAAATGAGCATAAATTTCAATGCAAATAATTAGTTTATTTAAAAGTATTATTTAGATATTTTTGGTCATTGATAACTACAGACACATAAATGGTATAATAAAAATATTTGGTATAGTTAGTCTAGGTATAGTTGAATTTAATTAAAAAGAATTGTAAATGGGTTTATATTGAAATGATATTGATTGAAAAGCTAATATTCAAGAAGCTATTAAAGGCATACTCTGGAGTAGTTCGTGTGTTGTATTACTGGAGAAAAAGAAAATAAACTCATATAAAAGTAAACGAGTTTTTAATCTACCTAAATAGACGTCGATATAAACTTATGTGCTTTGCTTGAGTTAAACTCAGTTAATGGAGTCTCCGGATCGTTTACGGACTAATTTAATACTCTTCTGAATAGCATCATTAGGTTTAGAGAGAACGGAAGGAAGAGGTAAGATACGAGACGAGCCTTTTCTTGCATAAAGAAAAAGTACTTTTATTGGATTGTGGCTGTGGAAATCATTGTTGGAGAAAATCGGATTGCAGCAGCCATGGGGAGAGAAAAGGCTTCTCTCTTTGTGCATCTCATCTCTACGCATACTATAAGCATACTATACCCATACTATACGCATAACTATGACTTGTGAAAGGCAATGGGATTTTATCTTTGGCTTTTCTTCTTCTTTTTTTTCTTCCATACTTTTATGCATGACTTGGCATTAAAAACAAGGTTTTCTACTAGTATTCTCTACTAGTATTCTCCCTTTGAGAGAGAACTTATCATACTTATATACACTTATATGAGCCGCATTTTGGCATTCATGTGTGTACTACCATCAGCCATATTAGTGCCTCTGCGATGCATTTAATATCGGCGCTTATTTCATTTCCGATTTTCTTATCGAATTTTGTTTGAGCGCTTCAGGCAATTCACTGCAATACTATTGCAATCATGTGAATTGAAGTGTACCGAGTATACCGAGTATACCGAGTATACCAAGTGAAAGTCAATGCTAAAAGATGAGATTCCAACGGACGATTGAAAAATTTTATATATTTTTAGTTTATACCATACTTTGAACCAAAAAAGTGGCTGATTATGTCACCATTCTTTTCAATAGTTAATTGAATTAAGTGAATATATATAACATTTAGAGTTTTATGCTCACTATGCTGACACTAGTATACACTAGTATTACGCTGGAAGGCAGAAATAGTTTAGAAATGCTGTAAAATATATTTTGCTCCACTGGACGTTTACGATAACTTAAGGCTTTGCACCAAAAACTGATCATGCATCAATACATTCCCTGTATATATTCCTTTTTGGTTGAGACTGTCTATGGGGGGTATACGTTTGCTTCTTTTTGCCTCCCCCCATCTTCTCCAGCTCAATGTAATGTCTCTCCAGTGATTACCAAGGAAATGACTTTATATCCCCGCGTTTGGGTCCCCCATTCCAAGTAACCCCGCATGGATGCTCTGCTCTCTAGTTTTTTGTCCCTCGAGAAATTTTTGCTTATCTTGCTTCTGCCTTTCCATACAGAAACTGTGTAGAACTGTGTTGTAGAGAGTTACAGAACTCTCTTCTCTCTTTTTCTCTCTCCTCTCTCATACTATTGCTCTTCATACTATTGCTAAAGCACTCATTGCACAAAATTCGCCACTTCTTCGCTATTATTGACCCAAAAGTTTTGGTGCACAATGAAAAGGCGATTGAAACATTTTTTTTCTGTTGCACCATACACTGCCCATGAAAATATATACGCACACACAGAGTGTATACAATATATTTGCTGCCAATTGTAAGAGTACCAAAAAAAGAAAAGAAAAGAAATATTTTCATAATGATGGCCAAAAATTTGTTTGTTGTGTTAAAAGAGAGTATTTTTTGTGAAATTTTATCTCATATTTCCTGTTATTTTTTGCAGTTTTGAGCTTAAGGAACACGCAAGAAGAAGAACCTCCCGACCCACAGTTGATGCGGTTAGATAATATGCTAATAGCTGAGGGGGTCGCAGGACCTGAAAAAGGCGGCGGTCAATCCGCGGCTGCAAATGCGGCGGCAGCGGCAGCCGCTGGTCAATCAGGAGGTGAAAATGCAATAGAACACTCGGATTATAGAGCTAAACTCGCACAAATTAGAACAATATACCATCAGGAATTGGAGAAATACGAACAGGTAAGTTATTAGTTATTACTTATGCTTTATCGTGTGTGACATTAGTTCACATGAAATATGATTGAAGGGAGACATAATTAATCTTATATGCATGTGCTATTGCGTACCACCAATATGTGTACCACTGATGTGACTCAACGGATGTGCGACCAGAAGCAATGTTGTTTTTGCATTTTGACAGCACTAACTAGTAAGCAGGCGAAGCATCACATCTGGAATCCGTATGCACGAGTGTAGAGTAACATGGAAATGTTATTTTTGGCATAAAAGTTAACTCCGTACACTCTTATGGCAGGTGCATACAGCGAATATATATTGCACATTTTTATACCAATTAATGTTGAACATTATTTTTTTCTCAACTTATAAGAGAATAGAATAACGCACACACACATAGAGTAATACATACATAGAGTAATACACACATAGAGTAACACACAGTTAGACACAAACCCTTTTAATTGGATGGATTCATGTTAAACACACAGAGACACGACATGTATTAATGCAGCATTATATTATTCTCCAATATTCACCGAGAGACGCACACGAGGATTTAGTTTATTTGTGCCTAACTTTGGGCTGTTGGGATCTCTATGATACAGGTCTATGTATTGCTTCTTAATACTAGTGCATTTACAAGCCGCACAACATGACAATATGTCAAACAAATTGATATCCAAAGCTATAGCATAAGCAGGATTTACTCACGACGCTTATATTCTCTCTCTCTCTTTCTTAGTTGTGTAATAATAATAATAATAATGCATTGTATTTTGTAATATAGTTTCAATGAATTCCTAGTATTAGTATACGTGTTTATAGCTGTCAGGTGAACTGAGGGAGATACATGCGCCATCGATGAGAACATACGTATTATATGTGAAGCATTTTTCGGTATCAAAAAAAGGGGACTTAATACGTTGTATCACATCATTGCTCATTCCATTCTCTTTTCCAATATATTTTAATAGTGAGTTTTGATGAATCTATCAGTTGGTGGCCGTCGACAAGTGAGACATTAGATTACTTATTATGATGAGGGGTATTTTTAAAGGGGGGGGGGGATTTTCTAAGAGAGAGATGTTACATACGGCGTATATAATGGCAATCGCATGAATATGTCTTGACAAATGAAATCATCTCATTGCTAAAAAATTTTCACCTCTCACTGCCTCATACACAAGAGAAGATAAATAGTTGACGTCAAAACTCGGTAGTGGCAGTGATTGCCATTTATAAATGAATGTTTCCGCGCCCAAAGCCTCCCGTGCAACTTGTTTAGGTGTAAAAAAGCAGAGATGGATATTCCAATAGCACATGGAATATATATACAACAGCATCTCATACCATGCCACGAATACTATAATGCAAGTGCGTGAAATACAAGCTGACAGCTTAAAAAGAATGAATGTTTTGGTTTAGTCCATCGCAAAAGCATGTCTTAATAATACCATTATCATCCATGTAATAATAATGGATGGTAATGCATTATCCCATCACTTCACATCGGAGGCCACCGCCGTATTTGAATAATGCACTTTCATTCAAACACTTTTTATAATGTCTCTCAACCTTTTTACAGCAACACTCATACTCATTGTGAGGGTGATACTGTTGCTCTTCACTCTGATGATGGTAGATGTACTGATGGCCATCATCATCTTCATGATCATGTGGGTTGTCCATCAGTTAGTCTTTTTCAGTTCCCATTTTATAAATTGTCAGTTTAAAGTTTAGATGAGACGTTAAAATGTATAAAATTTTATTTTAAATGTTTGATTAAATGAAATTTATTTCAATCAATTTAATTGATTATAAATGATAAATAATTTATAAGATGAAGAATAGTCACAAACACTAGTTATATACAACAATAGTTATATTTATAATAATTATTCGAGTAATTTGTATCATAAAACAATTTTAGTTTGAAATGAATGTTGAAAGCTGTATTTTGATCTAATATTAGGATTTCTTATGATACAAGTATACTATGATAGTAAGCGCCTGAATGCCTTCTAGTCTGAAGTCCAGTATCATTGAGTTGATTAGAAAGTTTTTTCTTGTCGAAAGTTGACAGTGAGATGAGTGAGACAAACAATCCTAATATGATTGGGTCATTCTGAGATGGATGGATACAGAGAGGAGCTGCAGAGTGTATGATAGCAAAAGAGAGAGTGAAGTTAAGCTAAAGGCTAAGCTATAGTCTCAATAGGGATGCCATAGTCGATGACATTACTGATTGTCTATGATGGGCTAATTTTGTAGAGTGACATCTTCTACTAGAGATACCCATTGGGTATTACTAAGGATATCATAACATTCTATATATTCAATGTGACTTTATGTTGATTGAGAAATGCGCTTTCTGTGTTTTGTTTCTGAAGTTAGTATGAGGATAGTACTTTCGTAACTGTGGCTTTTTTCCTCTCACCTGATGGCTCCGGAATTCCCGAGAGGCTATAAAAAGTGCCACTACGTTATGGCCATGTTCGTCACATCAAAAACCTCTTAGAGCTTCTTTCTCTCTTTTGCTCTATTTCAGTCCATTCTACTCTATGATCCACTATCGATTTTGGCTTTGGTTACTTCGCCACCGGTGACCAAACAAAATGAATATATATAATCATTATTTATTGTAAGTTTTTGTATCGCGCATTGCATTTTATATGTTGAAAAAAGTATAAAACATTATGGAAAAATCTTCGTTGAGTGTGGTATTTTTTAATAAAGTGTTTTCCGACGTGAATGGCAGTGACTGTGAACATGGTCATTAGAAAATTGACGCATCAATAGCAATACTAATAACCCATGAGCGTCATTTTTCACTTTGAGAGAGAGAGAGAGAGAGAGCTGAAAGTGCACAATCAGTAGTCAATGGTGAGAGGAGTTTTTTAGAGGCATTCATTATTTCAATTCGGCAATGACATAATTTGAAATGAACATTATAATAATAAAAATATATATAACTCCCAACTTGTTGGTTAGCGACTAGTGATGGTTCTCCGGTAGTCAGAGAGCGTTATTTTGATTAATGGTATTTGCATTAGTTACAGGGCTCAGGTAATGACACGATATTAGTAAACCCCTATCATTTTGAGGCTAGGTTTCGCCATTGCGATTGCCTGTGCACGGTCAGCATGAATTGACGCATGAAAATATTTAGGTGTTTGTTGTTGGCGGAGAGATGATAATGTATCCTAAAATACTGATACTTAAGATGGTAGATGGGTCTTGTTGGACATTTCGCCGCCATGCATCTTACAGTACATATATAGCATATACAGTATATACATGTATATATAGTAAACTGCTCGACTGACACTTAAGATATCATAAATGTTAAACATAACTGCAGTATTTCCCTTCATTGCAACCGCAACAACTTCTTTGAGTTATGATTGTGCATTTATTGTAAATTGGCCGACACTCGCCGATTGCACATAGTACTAGTAACTAGTACTAGTAGTGTTTTGTATTATTTTTTAGAGGGTTAATAACATTTGTGTTGCTTTGGGCAATGCATTATTGTTTCATGAAAATCTTTTCACTCCGTCAATTGCTCGTGACTGTAATTCATTACTATTTTATTATAACTTTATTCATACAAATTTCTTGTAATGCGCTGAATTTTCCAATTAACATTATATACAACATCAGGTATCAGGTCAGACATTCACATAAATATCTACGAATGTATCTCCATTTTACTCATGCATAATTATTATTAATGTGGAACCGTTCACGACTTAATATGTCACTACACAGCAAACACTATTGCAAAACATTATATATACATGTGTATACTTTTCTAATTTATTCCCTCATAATGCAACTATACAATGCAACTTCTTTATTTGTATGCATAATTATTATATTCATTTAATATGAATGTGGTCATTTATGCATCTCGCATCTGAGATGAGTTCATTATTTTCCCTCAATGCGTGCACATAAAAATTTTGCATCATCACCGGTTTTAGTGTAAAAGTTATTTTCTTGATGCAGAAGAGAAGAGAGAGAAGAGAGAGAGAGAAGAGAGAGAGAGAGAGAGAGAGAGAGAGAGAGAGAGAGAGAGAGAGAGAGAGAGAGAGAGAGAAGAGAAAAAAGAGCATTATACATGTTTTTATGTAATAATATGTGAGTTTATTATGCCTGTTCTTTTAGTCTCTCCCCACACTGTTATTCTCTTTCTCGTGTTCTCTCATCAGTTAGGTCTGTACCTTTATAGCATGCTGCGTGATAAAATGAAGAATTTAATCCTCAGTCCGGTTTAATGAGATGCAAATTACAAGGAAAAAAGCAGGCTCTGGCATCAATCCATCGCCGGTCCATCCATGCATCAAGGTTATGCCAAACTTGAGGCCCACCTACTGTCACTCTGAAATACTTGGCGCACACCATGCAATTGCCAATTCTTTTGCCCGCTTTTTCTTCTTACTTTTTCCATCATACCCTTAGCCATAGTCATACCCGAAGCCGAAGCTATAGTCATAGCCATTTCTTGGCTCTTATATAACTATAAGCTCATGCATATTACTTTTTGCGCGCTGTAAAAAGGCATGATTATGCCTATCCCCAGCATCAAGTTGATTACCCCCTCTCTATTTTCCCTCATACCATCATCATATTACTAGGATAAGCCAGAGCCAGGTTTAGATGAGAAAAATGTTGTGCAATCGCACAAAACAATAGATGAAACATATAACACAACAGATGTTATCTTTTCTCAAATACAATACACTCGCAAAACTGCGAATAATGTTCAATAGTGAATTTTGCTGCAGTTAGACACAGACACAGCGTAAGAGGAAACTAAACAGAAGCGGAGAAAATGATGTCATCTAAACTCTCACTCATATGGATCATCATATGATGGATGAGCATTGTTACGCTTAACTACTCGCTTCTTACTTTGAGAACAGTGTAATTAGCACATACTATAATTCCAAAGATGTGTATAAAAGCGACTCGTGTGTGTGTGTGTTGTTATTCTCTACACTTTTAAGACAGTATTAAGTTATAGCGTATATCCACATAATTGCCGTTTGAGACATGTAAAAAATTATCTGAACCTTAATTGTTTTTTAAGCATTATTAGGATTTATCAGCGTAAAGAAAAAACAATTGTTTTTAAAAATTTATTTCTTTGTGTATAACCATCATTTACAGAATACATTATTACACTTTTAGAATACTGCACATTGTATAGTAATAGTAAAGTAATATGATGCTGAATGCGACATCTGTGAGTGAATTAAGAAACTGTATGCACTCTGTCACATTTCATTTATTTGGAAGTATTATTTCATATCTTCGAACTTTTCTTTCTCTATGGTCTCTCTATGGTGTTCACTCAGAATGGTCGTAAATTTAATCTGTACACTGTTTTGTGTTTATTGCATTTTTGTGGTTTTGTGTCCGGAAAAGGGAAAGAGAAAGTGTTTTAAAAGTGTCATACTATCAGAGAGTCATAAAAGAGTGGCATAAGAGAGCACTAAAGTTGACAGTATATGATCGTGCCTTTTTATGGCCCTTTCATCACAATCACTCTCATGGTGCATATGCCACTGTGACATACACACACATTCACAGTTATTTCATTTTTAACTTTTAACTGCTCTTTGTATGAATCAACTGAAACGAAATGAAAATTATGCATTTAAATTTAAATGCCGCCGCAATAGAAAAAAATAAAGAAATAATATGAATATGAAAATAGTGGTGTAATATAATAATAAATAATTTTTGCATTTATTGCAAATGCGCGTATACACTTTAGACACGCATTGTGATGTACACACATGAGAGCGCACGAACAATTTGAACCCTTCAAAAAAGTTTAAATCCATTGAAAAAGAGAAATCTCTCCCTTCATGAGTATTTAGTTTTACGGCGAAAGTAATAAATTCATATTTTACTATTTCATACTTTAACATTATCTCTCTGTTTTTTTCATCACAACTATAGGCGTGTAACGAATTCACAACCCATGTAATGAATCTATTGCGAGAACAGAGTCGGACCCGACCCATCACTCCTAAAGAGATCGAGCGGATGGTCCAAATCATACACAAAAAGTTCAATTCAATTCAAGTTCAGCTCAAACAAAGCACCTGTGAAGCAGTGATGATTCTCAGATCGAGGTTTTTAGATGCACGGTGAGTCTCTTCTTTTTATTTAAGTATTATTATTATTGTATTTACTTCAATATACTACAACATGATGCAACATAATGCAACATACTTCAATATACTTGAATATACTGCATCATACTGCAACATCATTCCTTAACCATCAATGGCGGCAATATCTTTGTCTGAATCTCGCCATTTAAGACATTATCATTGAATTGAATCACAGAGAGAAATTGTTTAAAATTTTGAATAATCTTCTCAGCATCATCCAAGACTAGTTCTTTAGGCCTTTATACCTTTAATCCCCCTCCCCCCTCAATCCCCCTTTTTCCATTCTCCAACACAGATATTAAAATAAGTTGATGCACCCTGATGCAGAGAACATCATACTGAGACGACTGTAGTGTTCGGACGCGCACCGTGAGGTTTCGTTTCATGTCCTAAGACCACCCAAAATCCTTGACACTTGTAATGTTCACTTTGCCCATTATGATTAGATGTTTGGCAATCACCAACACTAAAACAGTGTTTTAACCATCGATGCGCTCAATTGCGAGAAAAAGAGAATCAATGCAATGTTGATGATGAGTTTTGCCACACATTGATATTGTTGCAGTGATTGAGTTTTGCCACACATAGGTATTGTTGCAGTGATGCACGTAACAGTAACATTATCTCCCGTGTCCCCGCAATTTTGAAGAGGGAAAAAAAGTGGATTTAAAATAAAAAAATTGTCCGCTAAAGTCATATATTTGAGCGCAATGAGGCACAACATGATCAACCCTCTTTTAGAGCAACAATGTGTTGAATTGACATGAACCCTGTCATTATTGAGAGCATTGGCATTCTCTGCCTCACCTCTTTTTTTAATGCCCATCAACCTCTAGTGTTATGTGGCCTTTGGTGCAAACATGCTCAAAACAGTGTTATATAACCCTCATCATGCATATAAAAATATATACCCATTTAATTTACTCCTATTTTCGTATATAAAATTGCTGCCAAGCCTACAATACACTACAATATTATTACATTGTTGAAATGTGTTTTTTAATGTGCATTTTTTTATTTTTCAAAAAAATAGGAGGAAACGACGAAACTTTAGTAAACAGGCGACAGAGATATTAAATGAATACTTTTATTCTCACCTGAGTAATCCGTACCCGAGTGAAGAAGCTAAAGAAGAACTAGCGAGAAAGTGTAGCATCACAGTATCTCAAGTATGACATTATAACTCTTGTAATTGGCTATACACTTTCGTTCGAAGCCTTAACAGATATGCCCGTAATATGCATATTTAACATATTAAAGTTTAAAATATAAAATTTAATTCTTAAAGAATATGCATATTATGGGGCATATCTGTTAACGCTCCAAACGATACAGTGAAACCTGTCTACATTGAACACGACAAGTACCGTCTAAATCATCGGCACTGTCTAGACAGGTTTCACTGTAATATAAAGCCAATTGTACATTTTTTACATATATATTCATATATTTATATACAATTTACTCGTCCAGGTATCCAATTGGTTCGGTAACAAAAGGATTAGGTATAAAAAGAATATTGGTAAAGCTCAAGAAGAAGCGAACCTTTATGCAGCTAAAAAAGCAGGTAAGACACTCACACTCGCACTTTCTATTCTTATATTAACTCTGATTGTGAATCTCATCTCTGATCTTCAATTGTATCCTCATGTTCAATATGGCAAATAGCTTCTTATGGGTCTCGCCCCTGTCAATCAATTGTTCCATTTAACTTGTTTGTTGTGTCCTAAACCCTGTGCCCATCACCATCACTGTTCATGTATTCTTTTGTCAGGGATCACACCCTCCCCCATTGACTCCCGTTCCCCATTCCCTATTCCCCATTCCCAATTCCCATTCTGCTGTTAAATACTCTTCGAAAAAAATAAAGAAAAAATAATAATAATAATAATAATAATAATAATAATAATAATGTGCATTACAAAAGATTTGCAACAAACACATATAAGAAAAAAGATTTGCAAAAATTATGTGCCAAAAGTTAGCGGATGGAGATTTTGTCTTCAATTACACTGCTGATGCCATAAATTATGCGATGTGATGGTTGTGATGCGCCATATCACGGACTGCACCGATGTGCCTCTTAATCCCTATTTCCATTAAGAGTAACGCTATAAACAGTTCACTAGTATAAGTTAGCTCACGCATTTGCCACTCTTTGCTTTGTAATTTGGACTTAGAGCACAAGTCTGGATTGAAAAGATAAAAGAAGAGCCAAAGCCATTTTATGTTACGAGTGCTCATTGCTATAGGGTACTTTCATTATAAGCCAAACATTAGAGTAAAGTGAGAGACACAACTAACACTTCACTTTCTTCAATATCTTACGTATACATTAATGCGACAAAATATTCACAAATCTGTTGGCAGTGCGATAACTAACTATGTGATTGTAAATTTACTTACCACGATCTTGTTATGAGTATTTTTATTGTAATGTTTCTCCGTATCGCTCTGTTAGAAACAGGGTGAAAATGTATAATATACAGTGTACAGTGCGTTCTATATAACTATACAGTGCGTTTTTTGCGCGATACGCTGCATTTAACTTTACTTCTCGTGAATGGCCTCTCTCTTTCTCTCTCTTAGTATTTTCTCTATTATCATACTGCAACTATAATGCTATTACCATAGTGAAGAATAGTGTGGTCCTATTTCCCCTCTACTGTTATGGAAAATGAAATTCACGAGCAATGTTTTATCGCATAGACAGACAGAAGAGAGAATACAAACTAAAGAGACTTCTATTTTGTTGTTATTTCCCTCATCTCTTTTGCAATACTTTGCAAAATGAGTGTCTGATGTGTATGTATGTGTGTATCTTCAGTTACATAACAGTAGTATTACATAGTAGTAGGCTACTACTAGTAGCAGTGCACATTTTTGGGTTTCTCTTCGTAACTCGTTTGGTAATAGTCCACATATTCGGTGCTCCTCTGTCTCATTTATAACGCTCCACTGACATTTAGAAATGGACTCACATTAATACATCAAACCTTTTGACACTTTAGATGGGGCACTGCTTTTTCGATATTACACTCAC
>JAQIWM010000090.1:0-15527 GCA_034695285.1 Eniochthonius minutissimus | reverse complement strand
TTAAATAATGTCCAAAAATTGCTCACTTTAAATACATATGATCCCTGTTCTTTTACTCCTGCGATTGTTCCACATTTGGTCGTCACAACAATTGATTCGTGTCTTAATTTTGGTGTCTTTTGTGACACTGCATCATCATTATTTTCGTGATAATTCTTATTAAACATATTATTATTATCATTATGATAGTTCCATTCTCTTTGATAATTATGTTCATTATCACCGAATCTTAATATACCGATAGTCACTGTCACGATCACAAAGATCACACCCCAAATTATCGCACACAATAATTTTGTTGATAATAACCTATGGATACAGAGTCTCAGAGTACTGATGTCTAAATTATTAACTCCTGAAGATAATGTAATTTCTATTATTCTTTGACCCTCTGATGTTTGACAATGATGATGATGTTGATTATGATACTCTTCGACTAAATGTTCAACATCATCATTATCATTAAAGCTCTGATGTCGATAATTTGATGCAAATAATCGCCTCTTTTCCATAATCAAATTTTTATCTAAAAAATAAATGCATAATTGTGTTTTAGAAAAATTATTGAAAATGATCATACTTTGAGTTGATAATTTATTCATTATGCTCTAATAATTAGCATGTGAATCTAATGTCCCCACACCCTTTACGAGAAAATAGAGAATGATCTTTCGATGCGTGAGAATTCTCTCCGATTATGCACTTTAATTGACTTTATATATCGCAAATGTATTATTCAATGAACAATCATTTCAGACTCTTATAAAGAAGATCAATGAATTAATTATAATTTGAAGTGCATTCGTTTTAATTGTTAAGTGTCACTTTGCGTGAGATAATTGTTATTGAGTTAAATACGTATTATTTTGATAATTAAAATATTTTTGAATAAATTATATTGAATATGCAATTATATTAATAAATAAGTTAATAATTACATAAAAACCTGTAGTAATTGATAAGTATTTTTGTCATTTTAATATAAAAAGCTTTTTCTTTTGTCACTTATTGTATATGATTTATATTGCATTTTGTGACACAAACACAACAATATAAACATTTTGTTGCAAACGTTTCATTGGTAAACATATCCTTTAAAAAAGTGTTTTTTCACTTTTGTATCATTCTTCTCCATCGTGATCGTGATCGTCATGCCATTTCTGTAGCAATATGTTTGACAGCATCTCTTTGATCTCAAATACAAAATAAAGTAAATGCTCTTTTCATGTATTTTCATGTATTTCATGTCCACTAAAAAGATACTATGACCACTTTAGTGTTATTCTACGGACACCCCAAAAATGCCTTAAGCGGAATCGTTCTTTAGAGTGAGAAATTTTTCTTTTTCTTATTTTATTTTGCCTCTTTTATTCGTGGAAAATACTTTTTTTCCTTTCCCATTGTCATTATTGTTATTATGATAACTTTTTTAGACGCACAATATATTTCTCACCATCGCTTGTTATAACTTCGCCTTTAGGAGCATCGGGATGAAGATGTTCTTCAGTATCGACTTTAGTTATGACACTGATGCTGATGTGTCCAAAAATTGCATGCTTTTGTATTTTGATGCTGCGTTTTGGAAGTATGTGAAAGACTCTTCTGTTGATACGAAAATATTGATTTTGTTATTTCTCTTCTCTCATACATGTATCTGTTGAGAGAGGAAATGTTTCATTTGCCACGAGCATTATACTTTCTAATAATATACCGTATTTATTATCTATGCCTTTGCCTCTTATTAATTGCAATTTATTAAAGCATTGAGTTATTTACACTTTTATAGCAATTTATGAAGTTATTTCTTACATTACATGTATTTATTAATTGTATTTATTTTAAGAAATTATCATAATATTGACATTTATTAACTTTAAGAACATGTTAAAAAAAGTAATTTGTCTCATTATTAAGCATATGATCAGCATTTGAATTAATATATTTACTTATTTTTTATTATCTCATACATTTTTGCATTTTAATGCTGAAATCACATTTCAAAGAATATCTGTGCCGTATTTGTGACACTCCAATAATTTATGTTTTTATGAAAGTACTTTTGCATTTTGATCCCAATATATTAATATATATGTCTTAAAATTTAAAATTTAAATTATACATGTGACTTAGTATTTTGTTCACTCACATAATGATGAAGTCATTTTCTTCTTTTTTTAATGCTCTAAAAACTTTTCCATCGTTTTAATATATCATAGAAAATTGCATCTCTCAATTGCATCATTTTTCAGTGTCAAAATATATAAAATATTGCTTCATATATATAGTGATAGCAATACACAGACCATTGGTGAAAGTGTTACTCAAACTGTTTGACAGTGCACATTAAGAGCGGGGGAACCACAAAGTCAGGATATTAAATCCCACAATAATGTTATACATTTTAAAAAATTATTAAATACTTTCGGCTTAAATTTTTCTTTAAATTTAAATTTGGTTATTAATTATGATAAGAATATTTTATATTATAAAATAGAAAAATGTAAATTAAATATTGTATTATATTTATACAATAACAGTTAAACCGTCATGAGTGTCAAATAATGTTTCCCCCAATAACAGTGTTATTCAATTTTTTATCACAATGATCGTTGTTTCATGGGTTTATCTCTCGTTTAGTGACATTCATGGACAGCATAAGTCTTCAATTGTGATCCACGAGAGGATTGATTCAAAAGTATTACAGTGTCCATTCTCTTTTAAAATGAGATTTATTTTTTTTCTCAAAAGTCTTATAAAAGTTCTTATAAAAATCTTACGTAAATCTCTTCGCATTTTCCCTTATATTTGTTGAAAGTTTATACCTGAATGAAAACTTTTAGTGCTTCCCTTTTTTGTTTCAAAAACATTGATTTTTAATAAATGATGCAATATTTTGCGGAATTTATTTTAAAAGTAATTTTTTTTCAAAACATTCCCATCGATTTTTACACATATTTTTATGCTGAAAAAATTTTAAGAAATTTTTAGAGTAAAACAATTGCTTGTATTTGCAGATGACTTTAAATTGTGTTTAAAATATATTGAAAATTTAATATTATAATATATTATAAAAATTATTATAAATATATTTAATTAAACTTTTACTTCTCTAAAAATATTTTTAATATAAATTTAATAAAAAAATAGCGTAAATTTCTTCTGATTCTTGAGATTCTTCATCAGCAACGGATTGTTATTGAAAGTGCACCGTTGAGACTTCAATTGATCTGAAGAAATATTTTTCTTTACTCTTTTTTGGCTGTTTATGTGCTCTTTTATTTGTTCTTTTATATTGAAATCAATACAAAAATCAATGGTATATATTTGAGTAAAAACAGCATTTTATTGTCTCTCACAATTTTCAAATAAAGAACTTTTTTGGGGATGTCATTCTTTTGAGACATTGAATATTACTTTATTCCGGTATAACTTTTTGTTTATTGTTATTTAATTAAATAAATGCAAAATTACTAATATACTAACAAAATACAATTTAATTATATTTTATTTAGTTATATAACTAAATATTTATTTATTTATTATAAGTTATTAAGAATTTATTGAAATGTCGTATTTATTAATAGAGATTTTCCGTAAATAATTATTTGCAAAATATTAATGCACCGTTTGCATTATCTCATGTTTTGCACATCATTTATTTTATCCCCAAATATATATAACTATACTTTTGTTCACTCATCTATAATAATAATAATAATATTTTGCTGCAAACAAATAATTGTATCCTGTCACATCATCATGACCATCATCATCCTTTTTCATCCCTCATCATCATCCTCTTTTCTCCATTTCTCTCTGTTTGTAATTACATCCGCCTCTTTTGATAACACATGCAATTCATTGCACCAATTTATTTCTCAAAGTATAGTGTAATAAATACAATAGACAATTTTTACATTTATATATCCATTCTTTTGCTGAATTTTAATGTATAAAAATGTTAATAATCCCATTCGTTGCAAATAAATTTCTCAAATAATATCATTTTTCATCATATTTCCCTCCCCCAAAATGTCCACAGTATCCAATGATTCTCTGTATCATTATCCTTCTCTTTTGTCCAAATCCTGGTCACGTTTCTGTTATATACTTTGTGTTATATACTTTGTAGTGATGACTTTATTTACATTTGATGATCTCCTCTCATCTCTGTCCCTCTCTCCAAATCCCTCCGCATCCCTCCACATTCACACACATACTGATGCAATACAAAATTGCATCTTTTGCATCGCTGCGTTTGTGACCATCATCATCTCTCTCAATCTCATTTTTCCAGATGAAGAATCATTGAGATCTTAAAGAACAGACTCAAAATACACTATATTTATATTTTATGACTCAATAATTTTGTTTGACATATAAATAAAATACTTTTGACATCTCAACTTTTATGTCACAACATTATTTGTACTTTAAAATCAATCGTGTTTTTAATTATTTTTATTCAATAATTTTTAAATATAAATCATTATTTTTCTGTCGTTTTATTAATCTTTTTCCATAATTAATTTTTTTAATTTTCATATTAATTGATTTAATTTTTCTGAATTATAGATAAAGATTTAATTTCGTTTTTGTGAATTTATTGATCATTGCAAATGATAATTGTTAAATAATAATACATTTGAATTTATTTTTTAATTTTTTAACTTTGTTAAACCATTGTTTCAATTTAATGAATATTTTATATACATATTGAATATTTAATTTGTGTTCATTTTGATTGTTTCATTTATTTTTAAATAAATATTGTAATAATATTATAGAGGATCATTATTATGAAGAGATTCTGTTATTTGTGTAATATACACGTAAAGAACTCTAATAAATGATCGAATTCTTCTATATTCATATAAAATTTTGTTTATATGATGGTGCAACAATTGAATTGTTAAGAAAATTTTTATTACAATTGATTTGTTTATTATTGAATTTTGATTGCATACACATCATGTATACATAATAATATGCATATGATAAATCAAAATAAATAATTATATAAATAATAATATAATTATTAAAGTAATTAATGTGTTGTTTTATAAAATAATTGTAATTTTACAAATGCTTTTTAAATTTAACTAATATCTTACCTTTAAACTTTATTGTAATTATTAATTGTATTTCACAATAGTTTCCAAAGAGTGGTTTCCAATAAAAACTTTAAAATAATTTCCTTTTCATAATAGAGCCAAACAATTTGATTGTCTCAATTAATTGACATTATTATGTTCACAATGCGCAGAAAAAGTTAATTAAAAGGGGTATTTGAGACTCTCACTAAATACAGTGTAACATTTCTCAATCTCATCTCCATCCGCATCAATTGGAAAGAGAAATTTTAGTTCAGCATCAGAAAAAGAATGACTTTAGCATGATCCAAAAACTAAGAACCAAAACGCAGACTCAATGTGAATGAAGTTTGACAGAAAAAGAGAATGAGAAAATCGATTGAGAATGAGAATGTGGGACCCGAAAGTACGGAAAGAAAAAAAAAAGAAATAGAGTTTTGAATAAAGTAAAGTTACTCTTTAGATGTATGTCCGCATAAAGATGCATTCTGCTGTCGTATGCAATTTTATTATACATTTTTTCATATTCTTTTTGCAACTTCTTAGAGTTATGATTCTCTTTTGCATCATTTTTGTAATATTTCTTTCGTATGCTTCTCTTTCATTCACTTTTTGACCATTCTTGACCATGATTGATCATTACATTGACCATCACTCTCGAGTGTCCATCAATCAAATTCAAACCCCTTTTTTATAGTTCTAAAAGAAGTACTTTTATATATAAAATACCATTATTACATTGTTGTCCATCATATTTTGACCCAAAAAATCATTATTTATGACCTTTTCTCATATCATTAGGATACGAATCATTCTTTTAAACAAAATTATCATATTAATTTATTTATTATATATGATAATGTAAAACGCTGAATTTAATGCTATGCTTTTAATGTTTACTCACCAATGCCTATCTAAATACATATATGCCTCTGTCTAAATTAATACCGATGATACAGGAAATCCTTTATATTAAATGCCATCAGATTTATTGTACGTGCTTTAAAGCAATTAATTATTTTGGAGTAATATTATAAAATTTTATGTTTTATATAATATTATTAATATAATTAATTAATACTGCTTTGTATTAATATATAATTTACTGTTATTAATTATGCTTTATAATATTCAAAATATTTTGTTTTTATGTGCGACAGATATAAGAGCACTTTATTAATGCGTATATTAATATTAAATGATTACAATAATTTTGCATTTACATTAAAATACGTAACTCAGTATTGCAGTTATATTAAAAGGTTTTAGTGTATGTAATGTAATTGATTGTATCTCAGAGCAGCATTTACATTTACATTTACATTTGCAGTTAGGGTTAGTCTCAAGTATGTTATATTAGCTTTGGCATCAATATTTGTCTTTGCATCAGCATCACTGTGATCCTCATCCCGAACATTCATTCTCTCGTATTTCTCCGCCCCTTTCACATCCAACATCTTCATCATCATTTCATGTTATAATACGTGTTTCGCTGTAAACAGTTAATGGTGCTTTTAGTTTTATACTTTTTGAGTTTTACTAAATTTTCCGCTCTTTTATCGAACTTTCCACTTAAAAATGTTTTAAAACTTTTATTCTTTTGACACTCTCACTTTTGTGACATTTGCAATTTTCTCATTTCAATTTCGTTTCAATTTCAATATATATCCATTTACAATGATAATATTTTTATTTTCTTATTTTGAGACTGTGGAATTTTCAAATATCTTTAAAAATATTTTACGGGATAAAACTGAATGCGTTTAATCTGTTTTCTTATCCGAAAGCCCTTTTAATTATCATCTCATAAATGCCAATTCCTGTCGTTGTTTATTTAGTTGATGATGGTTCCGACAAAGTTTGTGTTATATGTGTTATATGCATTTCTTTACTTTGGTTTCTCTTTCTCTATCTTAATGCTAATCCACGCAAACACTAAAATCGATTATCTGTCACTACATTCATTCGTATACCGACTCTTATGGCATTGCTTCGAACCCAATTGTTCGTCCACTTCTTGAGCCACTTCTATCACTTGTTATTGGTCAGCAGTGGACACCCACAACAATGGACACCCACAACCAGGACAATGAATGAGTTCTTTTCTTTCCTATTGCCACTTCACTCAATCTCCTTTCTCTTTTCATTTCATTCCCTTTCTGAATGTCAATCTTCGCATTGACCATTCAATTCGTTTTATTCTTTTTTTCGGGTTTTTTATGATATAACCATTTTCTGGGATAATACAATAGAAATTACTGTTATTTATGATTCAATGCATTTTCTTTATCTCTCAATATATTTGGGATTAACATTATTATTATAAAGCAATTTCAAAAGATTATATTAAACATTACATTTGAGTGAGTGATTGCATTTAATTATATGCAATAAATTTTGTCATAAATCTTTAAAGAGAATTAAAAATATTTTAAAGACCCTCTCAAGTGACATATTTGCATTTCAAATTTCTCAATTGCCATTGACTCTAATGTCACACCATACACCGTTTCACCTGATGATTGATGATCACCTTTTTCCAGATGCGGACACCTTTAAAATGATTGATCACACTGTAGGCACATACATGTATGTTTTCGTACATATGCATATTATTGCGACAAAAATGATCATGTACTTTTTGTGTCATTATGAATATTTCATACACAAATTTTCAAATATATAAAAAGAGAGTTATAATTTATTTTAAAAAATTAATATGATTCGTGATTTTGTTCAAAAATTTTACTGATATTTGTTAAATAAATGATTAAATGATATTAAAACTTTTTCATTATAATGTTTGTGTGAATATAAATTCCCGCAAAAAAGTTATATATTTATAAATATTTGAAATAAATAAATATATATTAAGCTTGAAAATGCATATAAATCCTCTTCACTTTTAAGCCCTTCGGATAGATTTGTGCGTCACACATCTGCTCTCACAAAATACTAAAATACGAAAGTACATTTCTAAAGTGTATTTTCGTAAATTGAATCATTTATTATCTCAAAATACTCTTTACTCTTTGAATTTCATTTATGTTCAGTATATAAGTCTCAAGTGCTAAAGTGACTCTAATACTAACTGCATAGTGACAAATGTCATGCATTTATATCATTTATATTTATCAAAAAAATTTTGTTTTACTTTTACTAAACTTTTAGAATTAAAATTAAAAATTTTTACATTAAACGCACTGTTTCTTTATTATGCAATACTCAAAAATTACATTTCGTCCGTTGTATAATCCGTGTAATTTAAAAGTGTATCTCTGCAGTAAACTCACATTGTCAGTCGTTAGTGTACATTTTCTATGTTCTAATTGCAGGTCATTAATCACCGCTAATTCCTAATTTTGCTCTTTTCTCCATTTCTCTATTCCATTTTCTAATTAACTTTACTTTTCTTCTTTATATATTTTTTCGTTCCCATTTTTGTATTTATTATGTTATGCTGTGTTTTTTTGCGGATTAAAAATCCAATTTTCTTTTTCTTTTGGTAACAAAATATACTTTATAATTTGATTTACGTGATCATTAATTACTGTCATTGTATTTTTTTAGTAAATATCGATTTTAATTGCTATTCTCATACGTTATTTTATAAATTATTATTTACATTAATTATTTATAACAAGTTACTGAAAATAATTTATTTTATTCATATCATTTGCATTAATTATGATGTAAGTGTCGAATTTCATAAAAATTTAAAATTTAGTATAATGATAATGATGTGCAATATGTTAAAAGTTTGTATACACATATATAATTATAATATTAAAAAAGTTTAGATGATACATTTGCACAGTGCTAAAATGCAGTATATCCCATGAGTGGCATCATCTTTAACATCTTTATCCGCATCTTCATTCCAATAAAATAAGAGTAAAATAAAAAGAGCTGACGGCAAATTTGGTATTATTATTACTTAACTATTACTCTCTCACTTAACAGTGTATGTTGTTTTAGTTTTAGCACTTTTTGTGTATTATTTATGAGATATCCAAAAAGGAGAAAATGTACAGAGTGTTACTATTTATACAGTAACTATAAAAGTGAAGATGAGATGACGATGGAGAAAGCGTGAGATGAGATTAAAATCGATCTCTTTGCATCCCCTCACCATAGAGACACACATATTCGTGATGAAAATCTTTTGGATATATATAATAAATCTATAAAAGGTACACATACACAGAAATCTGATATATCTCTTGATACTTGCCTGTGGTATACTCCATTTTTGCTGTCGGATTCTAATTAAATTATCCCTCCGATCGCCAATGGTTGTAACCCTATCTTGTTCTTGTTGCCAATAGTGATGATAGCATCTTGTATTGTTGTATTAATTCACTTTTCTCATGCTGTTAAAGCGGAGCCTTTTACGTTTGGAACATACAAAATGCCTGAAGCGGCGAATGCAATAGAGATTCAAACCTAAACCTTAACTAAACCTTAACTAATTTCTTTAATGCTAAAGCTGATGCTCTCACTTTGGTACTGATTTTATTATCCCATATTATTAGGATAGTTTATTATTTATGATTCTTATGCATGCTTTGGATACTGATGTTATTTACATTGAGATTGAAACTATTTATGAAAATTATTGAAATATTTACATATTGATTTATGCAAATTCTTTGGACATATCAACAATAAGATTTTAATATGATTCTAAACAAAAATTATTCTCTTTGAAAACTTTTGATCTCAAAACTTTTCTTTCCCTGATATGTAATTCCTCTTTAGCGTGTCACTTAAAAGGATTTACTTTCTCTCATCATCATCTTTACAGCATCCGCTGTATTTTTTGGAGCATTATCCAATGATGAGCGGCGTCATCATCTTAGTGTGACTTTTCCTTTTAGACTCTTATATTTTTATTTATATCATATATATATTTTATATATTTATTATCACTGCAAAGTCTTGAGAATCCTCAAACTGCAAATGCTGAGGATATTAACGGAGAAAAGAGGATTTTGATATAAATTATCACTTTTTCATGCGGCGATAAAAATATTTTATCGAAAATATAACTTCGGATCAAAGAGAGTACTTTTTTCTGATGTGGTCCATTGTCTATTCGAATGACTAAATATTAGATTAATTATCTTAAGCAAATGAATTTGTCTTTTAATAGGGCATTATATCACTCGAATGCTTTTGTCCGCTTTAATTTATTGTTAAATAATGTTTATAATATGATACTGTATTTTTATTTTCTTATTTAATCCTCTATTCTTTGCGATGGATAATAGACATATCCTATCTTGTTTTGGACGAGAAAATATGTCTAATATTTTATTATTATATCCTTAAGTATACAGTAATTTTGTCGTTCAGGGATATGCCTCTGCTGTGTCTATAGGAATGTCCCTCTATACTCGTGATTTATATTTTTTATCCGCGAATCTTTATCCAAAACGATGTCCATAGAAATGCGTATATTTATGTTTCAAAAGAGAAGATACTTTAATGTGCTTTTTGTGCGTTTTGTTATTTTTCCGTTTTTATACATAAAAACATATCATTTTATTTTTTTTATCTTCCATTTGCTATGTCAATCTCTTCATCTCCATCGTATTTTGGACACAATTGATGATGATATTTGTATCTTTATATTTCTTTAGAGTGTATTTCGTTTTATTAATATTTTTATTCAAATCGCACAAAATGTTAAGATATTCAATAAAAGCAATACTATATATATATATATAATTAATTAGCAATTACCTGTGTAAGTCACTCAGTGTTACACAATTTTCACATTGATAAAGTGCATTGAATTATAGAGAATGTGTTTAGTATTGCATCAGTATCATTATCACGGAATGAAAAGGGTCCGAATGATGCTCATACTGAGAAAAGAGATTTTCGACGCAAAAGCATTTCCTTTGCTAAGGATTAGGGTATTAATGCAAAAGGTATTTATGAGTTTCAGAATACTGTTTTGGGATTTATTTGGGGATTTATATATCAAAATATATATTCTTAATTCTTTTTTTTTGCGATTGATTCGCACATATTCCATAGTACGCTTCGATCCAAAAAGTGCTCCCTTATTCTTTACCTGATTGAGTCTGCGTACCGCAATCATCTTCTATCAGCAGCATCCCGACATCCCTCTAAAGCATCTTTTGTGCCACAATAGTGTTGCAGCGTCACTCTCACAGAATAGTACATGAGAGTGTTGTATTAAGAGTTTTGCTTCACTTTTTTCGAGCATCTGTATACTTACTGTATATATCAGTGTATACAGATATATCCGTGTAAATGTATATTCACATATTTATACAAAACATATATATTGAAAATGTTAAACCATTATTAAATAATAAGCGGTTAGTAAATAAATTAGTAAATTAGTTAATAGTGATGTTTAATATGATGTTAATTATTTCATTATATAATGTAACTAAAAGTGAGCATAACTTTTTATTACCATATTAATTGATTTGTGAAAATACTTCATTTGGCACTTTATCCCAAATGACGAAGAGTCATTCATCGAAACTTTACGTTGAATTATATTTATTCATTTAATTTTTGTGATTCTTCAGAGAATTGTTCTGTTGTTTGTGAGAGAAAGTTCTTCACAGACAATTGCTATCGTAAAAGAGAAGCTTTTGTTTTTGTCGATTAACTTCTGTTTTTCAATTTCATTGTTCAATTGCATTGTTCAATTGCACACCACTATCGGACAACACTTTTAATTGAGAGTCAATTCATTTGGGTTTTTGCGTCACCATTTACTTTCAGTTCTTCAGCTGATAATTAACTGCTGACGATTTATTGCGGACTCAAAGAATTTCGGGAGTTTTGGACCCGCTTTTGTGTGATTAGCTTTTGGGACTCTCTTTCGCTATTCACTCAGAGGTAAGACATAAGAAGAAATTTATACCCTTTTATTGTTTGGTTTATTATCTCTCTTTTTCTTCAGAAAACACAAAATCCAATTTTCTTAACATTGTCTTTTATCTTTATTTTGTGTGTGTTTTTTGCGAGTCAATGATTAATATCTTTAATCTCAAAGAAAAAAGTTTTATCTCATTTTTATAAAACATAATACAAAGTAATTAAAGATATTTTATCATAAATATCTCTGATCTTTTAAATTAACTCTTTAAATTTTATTTATTGAGTATTTGAATCATTTTCATCCCTAAAACTGTGATACTCTTTTTTTGTTCATCCTTTTCCTGTGATCCTCTTTCACATCCTCATCCAATGGTAGCATCAATGATCATGATGGTAAATCAATCATTGCCTTTTCCCATATTACATTATACACTGTATTTTAGTGTTCTTCTTTTGGAGACATCAATTCTTTGCATTTGCGATTTGTTAGGGACTTAAAGAAAAAAGTGAATCAAAACTCAACTTTATATGCAATAATAATATAGGAGAATGTAACTTTTTGTAATGCATTTTGTAGCGGTGGAACCATCGATATCACTCCCAATTTATTAAAAAAATATATTTATATCAATCTTTTATATTAAAATATATGATTGATATATTTCTTAAGACATTAAAGCAGTGTTTTAAATAGTATGTAATCTTATATAATAAATGTGATAAAATTATTGTAATAATAATATCATATTAAGTGTATTTTTAAAATTCTTAAGGTTAAATTAAATAAATTTAAAATTTAATAGTATCCGACACTCTCAATCCATAGTATTGTGATTTATAACTTTTTGGTTATTTTTTTTGCAGAGTAAAATATAATATAATATAATATACCAAAAAATGTTGCAAAAGGCATGAGACTAGAAATTGATGTGATTTGACATTTCGTGTGATTCTGTGGTTCGAGAGTGTGACAAAAGTGTACAGCGGAGTGTTAAATTGTGTTATATATTATCACGAGTTTTATATTTTTCATCGTAAGTTTTTGATTTAATTTATAATTTTCAATTTTATTATTTCTTTCTTTTATGTCAAAATTTATATATCAATTGTGTGTATTGAAATTTACAATGTTTTTGTTATTAATGTCACTAAAAATTTTAGTTAATAATTTGAAGACTAAATATTACTGTAATCAGTATAACTCAATTTTCGTCATCGTTAATGTGATAAATTTTTGTTTTTAATATAATATTTACTTAACTTTTTTTATATGATAAAAAACGTGACTTTTGTTTTACTTTTGATTAACCAAAAAAACGTATACTATACTATAGTAACTAGTTATAACTATAGTAACGTTTCTTTACAAAAATTGAAGTAATTTAAGTTTTATTTATTTTCAATTGAAAGACACTATTTATATTGCAAAATTTTATAACAAAAAATAAATTTAGTTTAAGGACCGCACTCAAATCTCAATGTAAACAATTTTCTCGTCCGTCCCTAACATGTATTTTCAGCTCAAAAACTTTTTTTTAAATTTTCTCTTTTCGAGTATTAGTGCATCATCTCTTATTAAAGGCGTCGGACCTTTAAATTAATGTATTTTTTAATTATATTTTTAATAAAGGTTTTATTATTTATAGATATAATAGTTTTGGATATTAATTTCAATATTAATGAGAATAACTTTTGCGTGGAAAAATAGCCATTGACCAGACGCGTTTAGAACTCCCGACACTGATAGTGTAACTGTGAGTGATCCTCCGTCATCCTTTTCGCTTCTTTCAGTAAACTTTCTGCAAATATCCCGTGAGAACATAAATTGAATAACTCAGAGAAGAGAAAAAGTAAAAGTAAAACTCACATAACATGAGCCAAAAGTAAAACTTCTCTCAGACTCTGAAACTCCCGAAACTCCTCAGAGAGAAATATGAGAGAACTCTGAACAGAGAAATATATTTTGTATATCACTGAGGAATGTAAAGTGCTCTCAGCGATCACTATGCTATGGTATAGTCAATTGGAATTAGAAATAGAAATTGGATTTAGAAATGGGAACACTTTCAATATATTCATTTATTGATTTTATTATTGATAATGCTTTTCATTAGAGTAAATATTTAAATATATGTTTTATCATTTTTAAATATGTGTTTAACATTATACTGCATGTGTTAATGATTAAATCCAATAAAATTGTATTGATAATTGGTAGTTACACTTAATCACAATGTAATTATCTTCGATAACTCTTTTGTTGTTATTGTATTTATTTATTTCCATCTCATTTCACATCTCTCGTAATTGATTAATGATAATGATGATCACAAATGATGATGGGAAATATCACAGTGTTGTAATAAGAAAATATTATCCTCTCATTCACCACCACCAACAAAAGAGATATATCACTCAATGGGAACAATTGGGGAGGGTTGAGGATGAAAGCTCATTAAGGAATGAGATTGAAAATTATCCTTTCACTTCAAAACATTTCAATACACAAAAATTTTTGATAAATTATTTGTGAAAAAAAATTTGAGATGAGAGTGAAGAACAAAATGATGCCATTTTTTATCATCATCTTAAGCATCTTCTATTTTCCTTTTCCTTTTCTTGTCGCGGATCGAATCACTTCATATTTTTTCCATTTTTTCTTTATCATTTTCTTTCTCAACTCTCGTATTAAGTGCATTTACTTTGGTCCAAAGCTCATAGTGTTGTTCATCTGCTTCTTCATCTCCGTATCCACAGCATCCCTGAAGCTTAAAAGAAAGGCTCTTCTCAGGTTTTTGTGATGAACACGAAAAGTGATGCGGATGTGGATGCACATGTCACTGATGGGGATGAGGATGTTAAATGTTTGGATGTTGCAAAAGAATCGTGAATTTTTTCATTGAGAAACTTTAGTAATGCTCTTCTTTTTCACTTTTAGCTTATTTTTTCCTTTCCTTTTGTTCATTTTTATTTTTTTTTACAGAATAAAATGTCCTTATTTTTGGAGTTTTTAAAAAATGACAAAAAATTTATTGCATTTTGCCTCAAGCGTCATCCTTTTGAGAGTAAAAAGGATGTTGAACTCTGTCAGTGATGACGATCCCCGATTCTTCAGCACATGTGTGTACACTATGCATGTATATATTACACTATTAAGAGTCGATAATGATTTAAATATTTAATTTTTTTTCGAAAACGATTGAATTGACTCATGAATTTTATTAATGATTAACTTAATTTTATGTTAATTTTCTTAAATTGTAAAGTAATTTGAGTGTAACAAAAGCATAGCGAAATACTGAAGCATATCACAGTTGATCCAAAAATCCCTCTCATAATTTAATCCTTCATTTGCATATCCAATTTAAGAGTTTCATAATTGAATAATAGAATGTAAAAGAGAGTCAATGATATGGAAAATTTTGTCCATGAACTGAATTTGCATTTCAATGGCTCTTAATTTATAAAATTGAGAAATTGCATCTCAAATTTACTAAAATTGGCATGAAATTGATACTCATTTAATGTAAATTTACTTTGTTATACTTTTTTATCAGATTC
>JAQIWM010000089.1:0-15651 GCA_034695285.1 Eniochthonius minutissimus | reverse complement strand
ATTGTTTTATGCATTAGTAAAAAGTGTTTGCCAAAAATTATTTTTATAATAATGCGATATTTTTAAATTAAATGCGCTTGCACAATTAATTGTTCAATAAAAATGGTCTTCAGACACGGGGAGATGTCTGTTACTTAAGGTTCGATGTAAAATCTTAGATAATATATAGTTGGAAAATATTTAGAAAGTAATCACTTTTCAGTAAATATTGAATCATTTGAATCAATTTAAGCAAAAAAATTAAAAACATGTTAAGTGCACATGTGCGGTTTTAGTCTGAATCCATTCATATATATACAAATAAATATTGATAATACAAATACAATATTAATGAGTTCATAGAAACCACACCCTGATAATTAAACAATTTTAAGTTACAAAATGTATTATATATCTTTTCTGTCTGAAGGTTTATGTGTCTGTCTGCTAAATAATTCTCAAAATTCGTTATCAATATATACTATATACAACTATTAAATTAATTATTAATAAAATATCTTAATTGGTAAAAATTTTAACAAAAATTATTATAAAATTATTATATTATTTTATGTTATTGCAGAAAAAGTTCAAAAAAATTATATATTTTTACAATAAAAATAATTGCATATAACAATATAAATTAAATAAAAGTAAAGAAATTTTAATTAACCAATTACTGAATTAAAATCTAATTTTAATTGAAAATTTTAGTTTTCTTTTAATGCAAAAGTATTATATACTTATATCTTAAATTAAATGTGCTATCTATGGAAATTAAACGTTTAGATTATACTTGTTTATTTAATGAATTATAGATAAAGAGTTTTATCAGTATACAGTGTATTATCAGTGTATTATAAGCATACGTGCTGCGCATACGGAATGTAAAAATATTTTTGTAGAATATATACATTAAATATATAAGAAAAATGTGAAAAAAATTTTCCATTAAACTGAACTCATTCTCATTGCATTTCTTTTGCAATGCAACTTTATAGAGTGCTGAAACTAAAATCATGAAATTGAGTATTTAATAATTAAAGGAGTCCAAAGTCTTAAGGATTTTTCCTAAAACGTTTCCATGCAATATTGGTATCAAATGAAAGGTTATGAGGAGTAAATAGCATATATGAAAGAATTTTTCAATAATACGACGGCTGAGAAAAGTTATGAATTTTTGAAAGTTCCATATAGATCATAATATGATAACTGTGCTTGATAACGGGAGGGCGGAGTTCGATCGGAGGGGCATGGTTTGACGCCTCTCGTCCCACTGGTCACATTGACAATCCACTCATGGTCCTAGATCCAGCCCCTAGGGACTTAGGTCCAACTTTGTTCTCCTTGGCCGTAGGGTTCAAGTGTAGTATAGCTGAACTTAACTCGGTAAGATGAGTCTAACCATATATCTATCATGTCTGTAGCCCCTCCCACTTTGGCTGGGCAGTATTACTTTAAAGCAACCATATCTTCTTTTATAGTTCATCTCAGTTTATTACTTTTAAAAAATATTTACACTTTTCAAATCCACTCGCTATTTGCTTTTATTTGATACCCATAATAACTGTGTATGAAACTAAAAACAGTTATCATGGTCTATATGGAGCTTTCAAAAATTCATTACCGCCCAAATGGGCGGGCTACACCCTCGTCATATATATCGTTAGTCTCACCGAGCTGAGTTCATCGATATCAAATTTGGGCCCTAGGGCCAAGTGGGACAAAGTTGGGCCTAAGTCCATAGGGACTGGACCTTGGACCATGAGTGGGGTGTCAATGTGACCAGTGGGCCGAGTGAAGTTCAACCATGCCTCTCCCATCAAGTTCCGCCCATCCGTTCACAAACTTATAAAAGATGATATAACAAAGGTTTAAGTATTCAAAAATTCATAACTTTTCTCTAGCCGTCGTTTTTTTGAAAAATTCTTTCATATATGTTATCTACTCATCATAACCTTTCATTTGATATCAGTATTGCATGGAAACGTTTTAGGAAAAATCCTTAAGACTTTGGACTAACTTCTTAAATACTTATTCATTATTTGCAAAATATAATTTAAGAAATTATTATATTTAACTTTATAATAAATTTATAAAATTAAATTAATCAAAAACCATTGAAATCAAAATTGAAAAATCAATACTTATTGCGAAACTAAATTTAATTAAAATTAAAAATTATTTATTTTAGTTTCCACACTCTCTGACGTTTTTCACGTGATTTTAAGGAACATTCCGTAATCACAGAATGTATGATTATACGATATTAATGTCTCAAATGTACTGCATAAAGAAAATTTTAATGAAAACATAATTGTGATGCATCATAAGAAATGTTATAATATTCATTATTTAATTTTATATAATTTATATAAAATTATAAATTTTTACTTTTTGTTTTGTAATTATCAAACGATATTACATAATATTAAACGTATGTATTTCAATTTTTTATATGCTTATGTTTTATTTATTTATTAATCTGCATATTTTTAATTTATATAAAATAAATAATAAATACAGTATTTGTGAGAATACAAGACACAGATCTTATATTACCTAAAACTGTTACAAATATAATTTGTTATGTACACTCATTTTTTATTAATCTATCAATTTTATAATTATTTCAATTTGAATATTATAAAGATTTTAATTTCATTTTAATTATAATTTTCGTTAAAACTATCAAATTTATCATTTTACTCAATATAAACTGTTTGAGAATTTTATTATTTTCATTAAGAGATTTATCATTTATATTTATTTCTTTATCACCATCAGCATTATTTTAAAAGTGTATTTGTGTAATCTAATGTAAGAATTAATACTATAAAGTGATATGCATGTTAAATGTAATAAACATAGAGATTGCCCTTCTCTTTATTTAGAATTGACCCTCAAAAATTTCTACATAGTAAGTTATTGATGACACGTATAAATAAAAATAGAGTTTAAAAATGTTATCACTGCATTCGAATATAAGACCCGGGCCATGTACATGTATTTGTGGTATTTTGTATGCAAGAAAATTGCTTAAAATTTTATGTGTAATATTTGTTTTCACTGTCTCGTGTCTTATTAATAAAATACCGTGAATGCTTTAACTGATAGGAACCCAATGCTATCTTGTAGAGGTCATCCTCCGTCAGGATGAGGAAATCGCTCAGAGATTCTGCACCTATCCTTTCGAATTTGGATGACCTCCTGTTTAGCCTCTGAGACTTCTAAAGGAAAAGTCCGCATCAGATTATGGGAAGTGAAGAGGTGTTCACCTCCGCGTGGTGCTTCCTAGATAACGCTGAGACCCTTCAATGGATGTTCATTCAAATAAATTCTTAAAAATATATTAAGGTGTATAATTAGTTTTTGGCTTATAACTCTTGACCTTGTGCACCGATTGGGTCGAGCCCATTGATAATTTTATTCTACTCGTCGAAATCTATCTAATGACACCTATGACATGAGTGGACTACAGGGACCACTTTTGCCCATCTTACTTTAAGATATTATAATAATATTTATTTATTTTTAAAATAGAAACGTAAATTTGTTTTTCAACAATGGCATCATGCAATGGTGAAGCCATTCAAATTTTAAAAATTGTGAAAAAATTAAAAAATGATGAACAAATTGGAGTATGTCAACTGATAAGTCATGAACTCAAAAAAATAGTGAACAAAATTGGCGATAAACCCATTGTAGTAATATCAATTGTTGGTCCATCGCCGAATAAAAATTCGTTTATTATCAATTTTGTTTTGCGATTTTTGTATAATTATACGGACGCATTTTGGATGGAAAATTCATCGGAGTCACATGAAGACATTTTATGGCGCAAAGGACCACTGCCAATGACTAGGACAAAGATTAAATCAATGAATATAGTGTTATGGTACGAACCCATATTTGTCAAAGCTAAAGACGGAAAAGAATACGCTGTGCTTATAATGGAATCGAATGGAGTAATTTACGATCATTTCTCATTAAATGAATATTTATCTATTATTGCATTCAATTTTTTTATTTCATCGTGCACTATATTTATGTTGAATAACGAACTTAATGATGAAATGTTACAGTGTCTTCAACATTTTTGTAATTATGACGCTACGGAGTGTCCATTTGAAAAAATCATGTTCTTAATTAATGATTGGAAACGTGATAATGAATATCAGTTTGGTATAAGAGGAGGTAATGATTATTTAAAGACATTTATAGAAATTAATGACACAATGACTGAGTCAAGTGTTAAAATGAGACAATTTTTAACAAAATATATTACAAATTTAAAAACTTTTTTGATGCCGTATCCGGGTGATGCTGTAAATAATAAAAACTATTGTAGTAATATCGATATATTAGAAAATAACTATAAATTAAAAATTAATGAATTTATGGCACAAATTTTAAATCCAAAAGAAATAAAATCCAAAAAAATTAATGATAATTTACTCACAGGAAGTGACTTATTATTGTATTTTGAAAAATATTTAAATATTGTTAATACAAATCCAATACCTGACGCCTTTAATATTCTTAATGAATTAAGAAACATAAAACAAACAAAAAGTGATGCTTTTAAAACATCACTTGAAATTTATATCAATACGATGAAACATAAAATGGAATCGGAACGTATTTTAAACAATAAAGAGTTTCAGAGTCTCCATCAATTCGCGGTAATAAATGCTTTTAGTGTATTCAATACGCAGCCATATAATGGAAGTGAAACAGAAAAGCAAAAATTTTTATTAAATGAAGATATTGAAAATTTAAAACAAAACTATGAACAGAAAAACAATATGTTAAAAGAGAAGCATATTAAAACTTCACTCAGTAATTATATACAAAAATATACTGATGCAATGAATAATATTAAAAGCAAAATTTATTCACATAATGAAATTGAAAACATTTCACAATCTCATTTAAATGACATTGAAAAAGAAATAAAATTATCATTTACAGAAAAGAATGAATTAAATGATTTACTTATTCAAACATTTTACAATGAAACAAAATTAATTGCCAATAAATTTATTAAAGTAAATGATACACGATTTGCAGAAACTGAATTATCATATAATAATGAAATGGAAAAGACTGTTAAAAATTACAAACAAAACATGGAACAAATATTTGAACAGAATCAATATTATTCCAGTGATGAAAGTGCTTACGCAGGAATTTTAGCCGATGACCGACCCAGTGATTACGATTATGCCTTGTTAAGTGAACATGTATACGGTGGCAGTAAGCTTAAAGAAGGTGATCGGCTACCAAATGATAGGAACTGGGAGATATATAAAGTTAAATCAGGAAAGCTTAGCTACTTCGGTGCGATTTACATTAACGATGAAACGATGCAAGTGGTATTAGCACACCGAGGGACAAACAGCGTACAAGCTTTATTAGAAGATTTGTGGGGTGTTTGGTTACAAAAAAAAAGTTCACAAAAAGAAGAGGCCTTCCTTCTCTTGGAAGAAGCTATTTCTTTAGTAAGAGATAATAAACATGGTAAACAGGGTTACCACCTTTCCTCCACGGGGCATTCATTAGGCGCCTTTTTAGCTGAATTATCGGTTTTTTATGCGCACAACAGCTATAATTTTCCAGACGTCAATGCTGTCACTTTTGAGAGCCCAGGTTCAAAAGAAAGTATAGAAGAGCTACAACCCCATCGCGAAGGGATTAAGTTAGAAAAACTGGATATCGTGGGTTATGTTTCTTATCCTAACTTTATTAATACTTGGAATAGGCATGTAGGAACGCTGTATCAGATAGAACCGGATTTAAATCAAGTAAAACCCAGCGTACTACGATATGTAGGAGCAGGTTATACGGAACAATCCCACTCTATGATGGGAATAGTTCAGTTATTTAAACAGGCAGATAATCATATCCCGTCACCTCGCCATTATATGTCCGATTGGCCCCTGAATCCGAATGCTTGTAATCCTATTAATGTTCTTAATCCCGTGAATCTCGTAGAGAGTTCTGAAAAAGGTGTTTTTTTTGAGCATGTCGAATTAGTTGATGGGCGCTACATTTTAAAAAATGATATAGACCGTCTTTTTAATGAAGGTGAACAACAGAAGTTAAAGCAGCAGTTTTCAATGAATTATGAAGCTCACTATAAAAGATATCCCGCTCTGAGTGGTATGGATATATTACCGCTACGGCATTTTTCACTCAGCCTGCAAGTTTTTTTAAAAGCATTTTATAAATATAAATTTATGATCTCTCCGCACGAAAATGCCTGCGAACAGTTAGCAGAAAGATGGAAGCAACTGACTATACCGGAAGAGATTACTCACTATTTACTAAATTATAAAATCAAAAAAGACAGTAGCGGACTCATTACGCTTGAGCTAGATATCCATAAGCTAAAAGAGGCTGACGTGCGTGCTTTTCGCCGCACGCTATCGAGTTGGTTACAAAGGAATGGTCGTAGCATTGTAGAGTTGTTAACTTTGCTACCCAAAGAAAGTACGGACTTGTTGCCAAGAACGTATCAATCTTTAAAATCCTCTGTCGAGGTGTTGGCTGCCATCGTAGCACCTGGAGCTGAATTGAAACAAGGTGGTGAATTCGAGGACATGACAGTAGGAGGTATTCTCATCGACATCCCTGAAGATACAGATGAACAAAATATCCGTTATCTCGAACGACTATCCGTAGCCGTTCTATCCAAAACAAGCAAAATAACGGCGTATGGTATTTCTCCCGATGCAAAAGTCGGAGGTTCCCTTCGCATGAAAGGGGTTAACATTGGAGTAGTTGATCTGAAGATTAGTCGGCAGTCAGCAAACCCACAAGGGAGAGATAATCCAGTCATAGGCGCCATAAAAGATGATCGCGATAGAGGTGGAATAGCGAGCAGGGGTGGAGGAGAAACGCAAAGTGCGCCGCAATCAGTACGGCAAGAAACAGGTATGGTTATATCAGCTTTTGGTGGCCAAGCAGAGGGTTCTGTCCACATTCAAGACACCCAAGTGATTGCTCAACAAAACGTCTTTTATTCCTTTCATCCGGAAGGCATTCAAAATAAAGAACCCATTTGGTTTGAGGTGAGAGAACCTGTGGCATCCTTTACGGGAAGAGAAGAACAATTAACAGAATTATACAACAAGGTACAACGCCATTTAGATCAGGGGGAACTTAAGCTCACAGTGATATCGCAAATCACGTCAATCAGCGGTTTAGGCGGGATTGGTAAAAGTGAATTAGCTAGAAAATACGCGCAGGTATATGCCCAAGTGTATGAGGGGAATGTGATCTGGATCAATGCGGAAAACTATGAGACGCTAAGCGGTTCATTTCTTCGATTGGCCGATAAATTAAAGGTCCCTACAAAAACTAGCGACGGTAAAGAAAGGGCGATGCAATTAATCGTTGAGGAAACATATCAACGTTTTGTGCAAAGAAAAAGTCTGTTTATTTTTGATAACGCTGAACAATATAGAACAGTAAAAGAAGTAGTAAAAACAGTAGAAGGGAAAGAAGCAGAAAGGATTAAAGAAGAAGGAATTGACCAATTTATACCGACTGCTTTACCGCCTGAGGCGAGTAGGCCCTTTATTCTCATTACTTCCCGTAACCAGAAATGGGAAAAACAGATAGCCTTACTTGAGTTAGACACATTCACTGAAGAAGAGGCCATGGCCTTCATTAAAAAAGCATTGGATATAAAAGATACATCACAAGACGCCAATATTCAGCAATTAGCCAATAAACTACAGCGGTTTCCCTTAGCCTTACAACAAGCTATTGCCTACATTAATGAGCAAGATGAACTATTAAAAAATATCGATCCAGAAGAAAAATTTGAAATAAGTGACTATTTAAAGGTTTATGAAACCGAAGCGGAAAAGCTGCTTGATTTCTCCTTTGGAGGAGAGAGCAGCAATCCATACACGAAAACCACATTTATCACCTGGCAAGTGACGCTGAAAGGTATAAAGAATAAGGAGGGTGGACAACTGGCTTTGGATATTTTAGGTATCATGGCCTATTGCGCGCCTGATAACATTATGCCGAAGCTATTTTTAGAGGTGATAGAAGCGGGTCAGAAAGCAAAATTAGGGGTGGCTGTTCAATGGTTAAAACAGTATTCTATGGTCAAGGGAGTACAAGGCGAGTTGAATATTCATCGCTTAGTTCAACATGTCATCCGTCTGGGATTACAAAAGCAAGCTCAAGAAGAAGCGACGCTGAAAAAAGCACTCACGTTATTCAATAACTTATTGGAAGAAGCCACTCATGAAAATATAAAATATATATCCCATGTCCTCTCCGTTTGGAGTTATACAAATGACAATATAACATTGGTGGAGGCTTTTAGTGAATTACCGAGTCGTATTATTAGAACATTAAATGAGAGTGGTAGATATCTAGAAGCTCACACCTTTGCAAAGCGGGCATTGGTGCGACTAGAACAAGTATTGGAACTAGAACATTCATCTACTTTAATGATCCAGCATGATATAGCCAGCGTACTAGAGAAGCAAGGCAAATATGAAGAGGCGTTAGCGGCTGATCACGCGGTGTTGGAAAAACGAAAACAGATCTTGGGGCCTGATCACCCGGAGACTTTAAGGACGATTCATCATATAGCCTTAGTACTTAGAAACCAAGGCAAATATGAAGAGGCGTTAGCGGCTGATCAGGCGGTGTTGGACAAACAAAAACAGATTTTGGGGCCTGATCATCCGGAGACTTTAGGGACGATTCATCATATAGCCTTACTATTTTACTACCAAGGCAAATATGAAGAGTCTTTAGCGGCGTATCAGGCAGTGTTGGAAAAACGAAAACAGATCTTGGGGCCTGATCATCCGGAGACTTTAAGGACGATGTATAATATAGCCTTAGTACTTGACAGACAAGGTAAATACGAAGAGGCGTTTGTGGCTAATCAGGCAGTGTTGGAGAAACGGAAACAGATCTTAGGGCCCGATCATCCGGAGACTTTAAACGCAATGCATAATATGGCCTTAGTATTAGACGACCAAGGCAAATATGAAGAGGCTTTAGCGGCGTATCAGGCAGTGTTGCACAAATACAAAGAGGTCTTGGGGCCTGATCATCCGGAGACTTTAAGGACGATGCTTAATATAGCCGTAGTACTTCACAACCAAGGCAAATATGAAGAGGCATTAGCGGCGTATCAAATAGTGTTGGACAAATACAAACAAATCTTGAGGCCAGATCATCCGAATACTTTAAGGACGATGCATAATATAGCCGAAGTGCTTTCCAACCAAGGCAAATATGAAGAGGCGTTAGCGGCTTTTCAGGCAGTATCGGACAAAAGAAAACAAACCTTGGGACCTGATCATCCGAGTACTTTAAATACGATGCATAATATAGCCGAAGTGCTTTCCAACCAAGGTAAATATGAAGAGGCGTTAGCGGCTTTTCAGGCAGTGTTAGACAAATACGAACAGATCTGGGGGCTTGATCGTCCTTCTACTTTAAGGACAATGAATAGTATAGCTGGAGTACTTAAAGACCAATGTCAATATGAGAAGGCTCTCAAGTTGTATCAAGCAGTTTATGAAAAAAGAGAGCAACAGTTAGGCCCTAACCATTTAGAGACTCTAGAAACTCAGCATAACATAGCTGGAGTGCTGGACCGTCAAGTCCGATACGAAGAGGCCTTTAATTTGTATCAAGCGGTATATAAGAAACAAAAAGAGGGGTTGGGCCCCGACCATCCAGAGACTTTAAAGACTCAGCGTGGTATAGCCGAAGTACTAAGTCATCAAGACCAATATAAGGAAGCACTCAAGTTCTATCAAGCAGTGTATGAGAAACAAAAAGAACGATTAGGTTCTAATCACCCCGAGACCTTAAAGACGCAGCAAGGTATAGCGGAGGTACTGGAAAGGCTAGGACAAAACGAAAAGGCGCTCCAGCTGTATCAAACAGTTTATGAAAAGCGGAAATCAACATTAGGCGCAGAGCATCCCCATACAGTAAAAACGAATGATCATATCGCTGCGCTTGAAGGTAAACTTGAACAACGGCAACAACTTTAACCGAGTCAAAACATTCAAGCCTACTAAAATCAACAAAAAAACTTCTTGCATTTATCTAAATTTTCACCACATTACTTTCCTCATGTAATAGCTATAGCTGTTAAACAAGGCCTTTATTTGCCATTGTTTGGAAGTCTTCAAATTAAGATCAATGGCAAATGTGTGGCTGTTACCCGTGCTTTTCCCAATCTCTGTTTTTAAAGCAACTATCACCACATTTCAATCAAGAGACACCCTCTGCATCACATCCATTCTTCCTAGATAGCCTAGTGGTTTCCGCAAAACTCTATGAACGCTAGCGCAAGGACAACAAATATCTTCGAGAGAAGAGAGAGAGAGGTTTTCTCTTTAAGCCAGCTACTGGATAGTTTTGAACAGCAGCTGGACACATCGACCAGTAGTTTACCTTCCAGCTTAAGTCATACAAAAAGTTATAAAACACTTGATGATTTATCGAGTTACTTTACTGAATTGAGGGATGATTTTGCTCTTCATTTAGTAACTGGTAATCATGTAATAGCAGTTTACCGTGTTGGCGATAATTATGCATACTTTGACAGTAACGTCGCTATTATATCTGGTTTAAAAAATATCTTTCAACTTATAAAAGTTCTAGAAAAAGCTGTAGCATTTGCTGGATATGAACTGTCAGAAGATGGCTTTTTAATAGAACGTTTTGATGTGACTCGAGCTAACCATGATGTGACCAGCTACTATCCTCTCAGCAGAAACAGATTTTAACAAACCCCATTCAAACAGAACGTCATCTTCTTTCCTTGCAAGATCAAAGGCTTGGCTATATTGATTTAAATGGTAAGCAAGTATTTAGAGTAACATTGTATGACCCTAGTACTAAATTACGCCTAGAAAGTAGCGCTCCTATACTCATTAATGCTGACATGAATCTAAGTAGTGAAAACTTATTAGCCTATTTGAATACAGGTAAAATAAGATATGTTTAAGAAAAAAGATAATATTATCAGAATGGACGTAATTGAAGATGTTTTGATATCAGTAATAATTCCAAAAATAAACGTGATGAATTTATACAAAAAGTCAAAAATTGTATGGACAATGAATGTTTTGATAAAATTAATAAAATTTGTATTGAAAATGGAGAAATGTTTGCATAAAATCAAATAAATAGAATTAAACAATGGTATGATGATGAAATAAAATCTTTTATGAGACAAAAAATAAATGTTGAATATAAAAAATATAATGAATTAAAAGAAAAAGCGCTTAAAGAGCTTTTAAGTGTTTTAATGTTTGACAAAAATGACAATATTTACATAAAATATTCTGAAATGGTAAGCAATAAAATTGAAAATGAATTGGAAAATCTACATGGTGTTTTTAAAATGAGTAGTCTTCAAGATAAAATGTCAACTTTAGAACTATTAAATAATGCATCAGTTATGTATAAAGAACAAATGAATACACATTTTGAAAATATAAAAAAATATATAGAACCGTCTGAATTATCAAAAATTCATCAGCGGATATTAAATACTTTAATTAGATTATATTCTAAATCAGAAAAAGATACATGTGAAATAAAAACAAAAATGAATACATTTTTTTACAATACAAAGATCAAAATGCTAAAAATGCATTACTCGATCCTGCAATTGGCATTGATCTCGGAACAACTTATTCATGTTGAGCTATTATTAAAAATGGCAATCCGTATATAATTGAAAATAACAACAGCAAAACAACGCCTAGTTATATATATATATATCTGATGATGAAACACTATTTGGAATTGGAGCAAAAAAGAAAGGATTTAAAAATCCGGAAAATACAGCTTTTGATGTTAAGCGACTATTGGACGCAATTATAATAATACAACAGTACAAAAAATTAAATTAAGTTATTTATAAATTTATAACTGCAATATTTGCAAAAATATGGTAGTTAGTTATTATCATTAAAAGATAAAAACTATCTAAGTACGTACAAACACAATATTGTTAAGAGTTTTTATAACACAATGACGATGTGCAAATCTGTTTCAATAAGTTTTTTTCGTTAAAATTATTAAATTTAATTGTATGTATATTAACCTATTATTTATTTTAAAGTTAAATTAATTAATGTTTTTTGTTAATGACATTTAATATATGTTTATTATAACAATTATTTTAAAGTAGCGAAATACGTTCTGTTCAATAAATAAGATCTTAATCAAAAGTTTCAAGTGTGGTCATAAATTTTAATTTATTGATTTAAATAAAAATTGCAAAGTAATTAATTTTAAAGATTTTTAATAATACATAAATTATACTTTTTACAAAATTAATATTGAATATGAATGAACAATACGAATTTACGAATTTAAAAATAATTTCAATAATAAATAATAAATTATATTTCATTCAAATCAATTAAATCTCTTCAATTTTCAGTATGATCATACAAAAGTAAATACAAACTTTACATTTTCATTCGTTTTCAATCAACATTTTTGTCATGCATTTTATGTGCATAAAGACATCGATCACCATAATTGCATTTTGATCCTTTTCTCAAAAAGTGACAATCCCCAATGACCATTCTCTGACCATGAGCAATTTTCTTATATTCATCATCAGTGATTGCATCGTATTTATCCGCATCTTTTAATCACGATCTTTGAGTCTCTGAGTCTTTCATCTCAAATCGGACAGAATCTGTCCCAAACTTTATTTTCAGGTAAATTATCATCAAATTGTTTATTTATCAATTAAAATATTCATATTTTCATTAATATTGTAATACAATGATGCGATTATCATCATTTCGTTGTTTAAAAGAATTTACTAAAATTGCAGTGAATGTTTATAATGTTTAAAATTACAAATTATAAATGTTATAATTGCAATGCTTTTTCATTTGCAATTATAATATATACAAAATAAATAATTAACATGCAATCATCACGCACCATTAAAACATCATTTTTTCAATTTTCAAATTGTAATTGAATTTTTGTTGAATCATGATGAACATTGTTTATAAAACACAAACAAAATGAAAAGAAAAATGAATTAATTGAAAAGATTATAAAAATATAGTAATATCTTTGATTAATTTTTTGCATAAACTAATTATGTTGACGCTAACAGAGGTATGTTGATTGGCCACCATGTTCTCCATACCTTTGATATATGCAATCTTTAATATATCCCCATAAAAAAATCGCATAGATATTGAAAAGTATAAGTTACAAACAATGAGTATTCATGGAATACCAGTAGGAAAATGGAAAATAATTGAAAAATGCTCACAAAAAAGTTACTGCGTATTGAAAAATTATGACTTTTGGCAATATTAATAAATAATCAATAATCTATCGATTGACATAAAAAAATACTATGAGGTTTTCATAGAAATTTTTAAGCCTTAAAAGTGCACTTCAACAATTAATAACTCATTCGCACGTGCACGAATTTAACTTTTCTTTTGCTAAAGTATACAACATTTTGATATTAACAAATGTGCAAAATTTCAAATCTCTAAGTCTAAGAATAAATGTCTAGGACTGAAAGAGTTAAATTCAGTATTAGACAATTTTAGACAGTTTTTATAAACGGCTTCAGCACGTGATTGTATCAAACGGTACTCAATTTGAAAATCTCATAAATTAAAACTGAAACACTGTACTTTATAATAAAATCAAAAGTTTGTTTCTATAATCAATAGTTAAAATTTTATTAAACTTTTAAATCCTTTAAGACTTATGCGCAACCCTGTATATACTTTGTATTGCATACAATTGAATGTGTCATAATATATCGAGACTTTCGGATTGAGTACTGTCGTGTATAGATTCAGGAGTGAAACATGTATCATGGCATAGTGTATCATATGTTAATAATCTCCTCAAAATTTGGTCATTCTTTAACATTAAATTAAAACATTTTAATTTTAATATTATTGATTCATCACTTGAATCATTTGAAGATAGTAATGTTGAAATTAAATCAATTTTAATACATCCGCATCCCGATTTAGATGCAGTTTTTACGTTCATATGCAAATTGCATTCCAAATGTGGTTTTTTCGTATCGATAAATGTTTTCATCTTAAAATACCGCGTGATTTAGTGCCTCAATTAAAGGCGCGTGAACATTTATTTTTAAATAATAAACGAATTATACGCGCTAAACATGTTTATACACCGGATGAAGATGAAAAGACAATTATTATTATTGATTGTCCTTCAGATAAATATGTAAATTCAATTAATAATGATCAATTAAATAGCAATCAATATAATAACATCTCATGCATCGTTTACTTTACACCTTAACATGTGATCAGAAATGATTCATATCAACAATGGATTGATCATATTTCATCTGATACAAGACATGTGATTATAAATGAAGAAAATTCCATATTACGTTTGTTTGAGTTGCATCGTTTTCAATCACAACTCAATCTGATTAATTCAATGATATTCCCGATGCTTAAACAATCACAATGTGATATTAGAGAACGTGAGAGTGGAACTAAAATCTATCCACAGTCGGGGTTAAACATTGTCTTAAGACCATTGGAAGAAAAGGGACTCAATTGTGATAATATTGATCAATTGGATATTGAAGAATGTCAAAAGAAAGTATTTACGAGACACGGATTTAGTGACAGTTTTAATCATTTTAAATCTCAAATGACTCATATAAACTGATATATATTAAATATATTGAATGAACTCATATAAATTGAATATTGATGATGATCAATATCCTGAAATTGTATTAGGGATGGGGTCAGCAATGCCCTGAACTTTTACAAATGTTTGTTCGATATTATGGTTAACATTCGTGAAAATGCATCGATTCATTAAAAATTGTCAATGTATCGATTACACACAATTACAATCTAAAAGAACTTTTAAAATGTTTTTATCTCTAATATACTCAAAGTTTGTGACAAAATAGAATGGGTTAAAATGGAATGGAACAAAATGAATTGAGTCAAAATAGACATGACTAATAAAAGCATGCTTTACGATGTACAGGCGCGGAGCGTTATATTAGTAATAAGAGTTCATTATATTTTATTATAAAAATTACTTTATTTGTAATATTAAGTTTAATAAAATATGATGAATTATATATGAATGTATTAATGTATAAAGCTATTTTATCCGCGTCTCAACTCTTTATGTATAATACATTTAACTACAAACTATATTTAGTTATGGTACATTATTATTTAACATTTATTTGAACATTTTTCATTATTTTCGTCAATTTTATCATACATAGTTTTTGTCAAATTTTGTAACTTTTGAAGACATTGTCTTTTTATTATATGTTCATGTGAATTTTTCTCAAATTTAAAACGATCGAATTCCATCATTAACTGTGTGCATCTCTCATCTAAATCTTGAATTTGATGATCTTTATTTATTATCTTTTCAGATGATTGAATACTTTCAATATAATTGTTCACATTTTTTTCGAATTCATTAACATGATCCTGCAAATTTTCAAATCCAACTAAAGACGGATCATCAGCAACTAATATTTCATGTTTTGTATTATTCTTTGTAATAAATTCATCAAAAAGTGATTTTATTTTCTGAGCATTTACTTCAGAATCAAAACCCGTGTATGGAAATTTTGAA